>CAHIKZ030004156.1:3115000-3130000 GCA_903632075.3 Acanthosepion pharaonis
TTGAGCACTTTACCCCATAAATTTAGCATTCCTTTTGTCATATATATATATATATATATATGAAGAAAAATATATACGGAAAAAACAAACAAAAATCCTTATATACAATTATGCTGTTTTAATGTTAATATGTCAACGTCGGACGTTTCGGTCTAATAAACCATCTTCAGGACATATTCATAAATTATAACATTATCAATACAACATTACAAAGACGATGTACATAAGAACAAGACTTATCCAAACAGATAACTGAAATATCTATATCCATATATTTGCTTACATTTTATATATATATATATATATATATATATATATATATATATATATATATATATATATATATATATATATACTGGGTGTAACAACAAAATTGTTCAATGAACCGTTATAACTTAGAAATGATTAAAGAAAACTTACAGGAATTCTCCGAGGTTGTTTTTTATAACACTAATGGACTCTACTTTGAGCAAGAAGAATGTATAATTCCTCTCTAAGCTTAACAGAAGAATCGTAATGAAATCAATCATAAACGAAAATCACATGCTCATCATTAATTAATCATAGCTAAGTATCAGAAACTCATGAAGGATTGAAATAAAGTTCACATATATATATATATATATATATATATATATATATATATATATATTATCCGTATCATTTTATCATCCACTTTAACCTTCTAACTTTCTCTCCTGGAGTAACAAATTGCCTCACACGTTTAACGTACGATTTCATTTTAAAGTCGGTGAAACTCCTCTCTCATGTGCCAAACGTCTTATGAATTGAGTTGGATCTTTTCTGTTTGATTTCTTTAGCTCTAAGTTGAAATGATGATTCCTTTTGGGGTTGTGACCTACTAATCCAGTCTTCCTCTTTACTGTTCCCTCTTTTTTAAACTTATTCACCATTCTCTCGATGGTTCTTGAATGGATTTGAAGACGGAAGCCAGAGTATGAATGCTTGTGTCTTTACTGAAGGCCTAAATATTTCAGCCTAACTGTCTTCTCACCTGAGTAGTGATGATTACTCAGGTGAGAAGACAGTTGGGCTGAAACAAAACGATTTTAACCTCGATTTGTTTAGCGGTTTTTAAATATTAAATATTTTGTGAGATGGACAATTTGGCTGTAACACGATTTGGACAATTTTGTTGTTACCTCTGTATATATATATATATATATATATATATATATATATATATATATATATATATATATATATATATATATATATATATATGTGATTTTTCTGTAGTTCATTGCCAACAGCAAGTAGAAATATTTCTCCTCCCGATGATGGCCATTTCGGTCGAAACTCGTCGAGGAATCTAAATGGAATAATAATAATAAAAAAACGAAAGAATATTATTCTACAACCCAGTGTGTCTAATGATTTTAATTTTTATTTTCTTATTGTTCTATATATATATATATATATATATATATATATATATATATATATATATATATATATATATATATATATATTTCTACCAAGTGTCATTGGATAAACTAGTAGCTTATGACAACGTTAAAATTGTATTCGGCAAAACAGAGAGAACTGGACCTTGAAGTAATGATTCTTAATTAGTTAGTTCGTTAATCATCGGTCTATTTCTGTAAAAGTAAATTTTTGCTGTATTTCATTTATTTTTGCCTATATTTTGAATTCTAAAGAATAATTATTTTACCTATAAATAATATGGTAAGTAATATCGATGTGTTTTGAAGAAATTATGGAACTTACCGTAGGTAATGAATTATTAATATACAGGGAAGAAAATTTTTATTATTTATAAATCGATATCTGAATCAATCCGATATATAAAAGTTTCTTGCAACAAACACGAACCAATCTGTTTTAAATGGGATCTCATTTCTCTGGAAGACTTTATTTTATATTTGCTGTCATGATCAAGTAATTTTCCTCATATTTCCATATATGATTCAGAGCCAAACATTTATTCAATGATACCCTGATGTGACGATCATTACGTTCTTCATTGTCTGTGTTGTTGTTTTTTTTTTCTATGTGAACGAAATATCTTAACATTGACATTGCTGCTCCGGATAGGGACGACTTTTCCCCTTGTATCTGCTTTCTTTTTATTGGACAATAGGGACCACGTGACACGGGAAAGAATAAAATCACTAAGAAGTGTAGATGTCTTGGAGATACGTCTGTTAGTAATTGGCAGTGTTGTCGAAAAATAGGATTACGAGTGAAATTAGAACTTTTTTTAAGAGACGATGAGCAAGAGGGAACAGATGTTTATGGCTCTTGTGGATTACTTTGGGTTGGAGGCAAGGCTTCGTTTCATGAGGAAGACAAAGAAGAGTTTTTGCAGGGAAATATTATATGTCAGAGGATGCACCAAAAGTAAGAAAATTTAACAACAAACCTGTTACAGCGAATTGTGTTTGCATGCTGACATAAGTCGATTGCCAGACAACAGTATAATAAAGCTCTACAAGGTGGAACTAATTAGTACCAATCCTACTTTTTCTTTCCTAATTCAGGGACAGAATTTTAAGATTTCTTTTATTTTCAAGTCGCCTATTATGTAGTATTCATTCAACCTCGTTTCAATCTTTTTTCTTTTGATACAAATAAATATACGCACATTTAAGTCGTCATTTCGTTTTCTGTTTCATCAGAAAACTATCATACTATTCCGTAATTTTTAGATAAACATTATTATTTCAATTGTTATCCAACGGTTCAACAGCTTTTCTCTACAGGTTAACTTAATGGATTGGACCAACCATTCCTCATACCAAATAAACTGTAGAAACATCGCGCGTTAAGTGAATAGAAATAAAAAGAACATTCTTAAATAATCTATCCTATATTTTCGCTCTGGATTGTATTTATATTTGGCAAAATTATGTCAGTCGTAGTATTGGAGATATACTGGAGATTACTCATTTAAATGCTCAATATTATTTGCAAAAAATTATTCCAAATTAACAGTGAGCAATAATTGTTCAACAACAGGACTGAAAGCTTAAAAAAAGTGAACTTTACCTTCTCAGCAAAAAAAAAAAAAATAGTATTTGTTTAAATCATCGACTGAAGAAGGTATTGTGGCTTCATAAATGAAGCTTTTTTGTGTGCCTCTCTCAATTTTGAAAGTGAAAGAGGAACGAAATTTAATTTGTCTAAATGTATTTGATATTAGAACAAAAGGCTTTTATTCAATTATTCTTTCGATCACGCATCCTTGTTTACTTGTTTAAACCAAATATTATCAGGATATTTCTGGGAATTAAATACTTGACTACATTTCAGAAACAAACTTTTTTAGATGTCATTTCTCTTTAATAGTAATCGGGCGACTATCTTCGTTCTTGTTTCAATTGACAGGCTACCTGTCTTTCTTCAGGTGAGAAAATATTGTATTAATCTGTCACAAACATAATGATAGCAGACGAAACATTGACCAGTGTAAATTAAAGAGACTATAAAACGAAGCAGTTAAGGTAAGTCTGAGAATCAACTGACCGAAATGAAATGATGATAAAATATTTCTGGAGAGGCCATTTTATCGGACCGATAACTTTTCAGCATCAGGCAGGAAAAAGACTAATGAATGAGGGGCACACATTTTTGCTCTACTCATTGAAGTATGTCTTGGAAAGAACTTTACAGATTTAGCCGACAATGACTGAGATTTATGATAGAAAATTTTTAACATCAGCGACATTTCTCGTGAAACAGAACCTATTCGCCTCTCAGTTGATAAACCTGAGTTGTAACCTGTGAGCCACACCAAAAAATGTCGCTCCCTTATATTAATATTTTCAGTTTGCTTACAGATAGGCGCATGCGCATTCCGTGTATTGTCACCTGCTGCATGGTTGTTTCGTTACTAAAAATTTCAGACAGACGCGCGCACACACGCACACACAGACGAGCACACACATACACATGCGCGCATGAGAACGCACGCACACACGCACACGCATATATTAAATACATGAATACAGAGAAAACAAAAATGAACATCAATCGAAACAAATGAGTGAAGCATTCCAGGAATTCGGTTTCCGACGATTCCATTGTTGAAGAATCATTTCTGTTCACGTTGTTACAGCACTGACGGTGAACGGTAGGCGGGTGTGGGCGCCGCGTCTTCTCAAACCGAAACCAAAACGAGAAGAGACAGCCTTTCCGTCTTAATAATAAAGATAATAATATTGATGATGATGATGATGCTGATGATATCAATAGCAATAATAATGAAAAAAAAAAAACTCAATCGTTCAGTTAATAATATTAATATGAATAAAAACATATTAAGAGAATACCAAAGATGCAAAATAAAACTAAAATAAAATACTTTTAAACAACAACCACAACAACAACAATAACAACAACAACAATAATAATAATAATAATAATAATAATAATAATAATAAAAACCAAAAATCATGAGTAAAATCCCAAGACACTTCAGCACCTCAGAGCAACAAAAGATTACTTTGTGCGGAACTGCGCATATCAACCGCAAAAGCTATTCCATCTAAACGAAATGCCACAAATATATACCAAGAAGAGATAATTCTCCTATACTTCCCTTTTTAATCGTAGATCATGAAGGGGACCTGTTAGTTAGTCACTTAAAATTACTCTCTGGCAAGATGATAGCACAAATAATAACATAGAAAACTGCAAAAAAAAACTGGTAAGAACACCACCCAGGCCCGGTCACAGACCTGTAACAATTTTATGGGACTTTGCAATATACACAGACAGAACTATCAAAGTTAATCGCCCAGACATCGTAATCAATATCTACAAAAATAGAATATGCTTTATTATTGACATACCAGTTCCTGAAGATTGTAAAGTATTTCTGAAGATCTTCAAAAACTGTCAAAATACAAGTGGAAATCTTAAAAATGTGGCACATAATGACATGAATAATTAGAGTTGGGGTTGAAATCCTTAGTTTGATTGTAAAAGTTCCCGATAGACTCAGTGAAGGGACAACTGCTAGTCCATGCCTTGAAGAAATGCAAAAAAATATTTCCAAAAGCACACCTGACACTTAACACCTTACGAAGGGCTTTATCTATGTAAAATGTATGTGGGCATAGGATGCTCAGTGAAAATGTCATGATACCATTTCTGTCCTTAGGTCTCTGGTCTACAACAGAAATCAAAGGGAATAATAATAATAATAATAATAATTCCTTTTGCTAATACTACCCTGACAGAATACGCCGATAACTCACCCTGTAGACGAGTAACGCTCCTGCAAAGGGACAATATTCCAGTTATATATTTTAGTTTAAACCAGACCTGTGTCTACCTTTTTACGATAGTGCAAATCGGACATATGTCTAACGTTTCACTATGATTTTTGTCCTTGGATAGGTATATTCGATACTAAATAACCGACAAGAGTGTCGATAATCTCACTAACTACCCCAAAAATATTGCTATTAATACTACGATTTTTCTAAGTGTCGTGTCTGGGCGATCAGGGCTCTCTACAACCTGTAGCCCTTAGCAACTTTATACCTTGGCCAAGCCGCTCACACCATCGTTCTACCATCCATTACACACTCAATAGATCTAGATTTTGTCACAAAGATTAGGGAACAGGAATAAGAAGAAGCCTATAAATACCTAGCAATCAGTGAAGGAGATGGAATACCCAAATGAAGGAGAGACTAAGAAAATAATACTACAGGCGTGTGAGTCTGGTGTTAAATACTAATTTGAATTCACAGATAGGATATCAATCATAAACGCTTTGGCTACCCTGTGGTTCGATAAAGTTCCAACATCCTTAATTGGACCATAACTGTTATTAAGCGAATGGATGTCAAAACGAAAAAGCTTCTCACCTGCCACCTCATGTACCACATCCCAAAGTTGATGTTGATCATCTGTATGTGCCAAGATTCGAAGGAGACAGATGATTAGTTCAACTAGAACTGTCTTACAAAAGCACAACAATCGGATCAAAATTACCTGGAAAACTGCAAAGAGCATGAAAAAAATAAGAAAATTTATTCAATAGTAAAGAAAGCCAATAAATTCAAAAGTGGGTGAAGAAGTGCAAATAAACTATGATACACCCAGTGAAGCTGCAAAGAACCTAAAATAGAAAGCAAATGCAATGTAGCAAATGCAGAAACGATGGTAAGATAAACCTCTTCATGGTCAATACTCTGTCCGTACCAACCAAGCTGATGTAGACAAACTCCGTACAGACCACGGATTACGTAGTGCAGAGTTAAAAGCTGAAACTGAAATTTTTATTCTTGCTGTACAGGACCAATGCTTGCTAATTAGAAATTACCAAGAAAAATTACGTGCTAACTAAAAATTACAGAAAAAATGTGTAAGCTCCAAGTGTAGATTCTGTGATAAATATCCGGAAACAATTGGTCATCTTGTATCAGGTTGCACGGTGTTAGCACCCACTGAATCTAAAATTCGGTATGATAGAGTGGTTCAATATCTACACTGGAAAATATGCAACGGGAAGGAAACTGTAAGAAACTGGTATGAACATCACCCAGACCTGGTTTCAGAAATATGACCTGTAGCACAAACAGAATAATCAATCGCCCAGACATCGTGATTTATTGACATGACAGTCCCTGCAGATTGTAATGTCTCTTTGAAGATCTTTAAAAATCTATCAAAATACAAAGTTCTTGAAGTGGAAATTTAAAAAATGAGGACATCAATAATTTCAGTTTTAGTTTGAACCCTTAGATTGATTAGAAAAGGCTCCGATAGACAAACTGAATGGATTCCTGGTAGCCCATGACTTAAAGAAACACAAAAAATGTACTCACAAGTAGAGCTTACACATTTTTCTAAGTGCTGTGTCTTTTCAGGACCTGTGCGATCAGGTGTCTCTACAAATTCCTTTCCTTTGTAGCCCTTAGCAACGTTCATTCATTAATGCGAGCTCGTCAAGCAGGAGGCTCCCTCTGTCTATCTTGCACTCGGTATGTCATGAGAGTGTCAGATTCTCCACACTTTTCTTCTTCAATATGTGCCCAAGAAATTTCAGCTAGGTCAGATTCTGAGTATAAGTGCCTTTTTGTTCTTTGATCATTACATGCTCAGTCCATGGAATCATTCTTCTGTGGAATCACATGTCCTCCATGTTTCTCTTCATCTGTGAGATTATCCAATATTCACTGCTATACAAGATGTTCGTCATATCTTTTCATCTTCCGCAGTGAATTAAGAGTTTCATGATTTTAGCAAGAGTTATTGATAAATCTGTGATTCACAGAATGATGGGTTTATGATTCAGAAAAACATTTGTACCTAGGCCCGTACTTCTGCTTTCATGAGATACTCACTAGACAGACGTTACCGACCAGTAGAGTAAGTTGTATGCATTTATGTTATATTGTTGGTGAAAAATAAGTGATAAAAATTGAAAGATTGGTAAAAGTGATGTTGAAAGATTATTGCTTTTGAAAATGGTTTATGGGGAACATGCTATGAAGAAAACGAAGTTTATGGAGTGTTCCGGAAAGGTCAAGGAAATGGTAAGATGATGTGTACTTAGTGAGCAGTGTTCACCACACCACTACAGAAAAATTGAAAGAGCAGTGATAAATATAGAGTAAAATCGAAACTTCGTAGGCTCCGATCGAAGATTAACTGAGTGCCTGATTGCAGATCAACGAGATACGAATATTGAAATAGTACGGTAACCGAAATTTGGGAATGAGAATCAATTGAATCGTTAGGATTTCGAGGATTTCTGACTAAAAAAATCCATTGTAAAAATGTGTTATCCATCTTATTCACCAGATTTAGCTTACTAAGATTTGCTGACACCTCTAACATCCAGAAGAATGTGACTACATTACTGCAAGGTATTCCGGAAAACGATTTTCAAGAATGCTTCCAACAATGGCACCCTCAACTCACAGGTTAATAACTTCATAAGGCGAGTACTTTGAAGATGACAGTAGTCAAGAATGACCAGATAAGCAAAACTTGCTTTATTAACTCAAGTCATTTTTGTCTCTTCATGAAAAAATGATTTTTTTATTAAGACCTAAGGAGCTGAAGATGAAAAGTTTCCATAGCTGTTTGTTACTGAACTGTTCAGTTAAAGGCTCCATATCTGTTGCACAGTTACAGGTTGAATCAGGTCCGATCGCTGATACATTCCCATTAACTTTGAGTATCGGGAATTTCATCCATTGCAATTTTTTTAACTCAGTGATCTTACTGCAGGTTTGCAGAAGAGAATGCACTCTATATATCATACACTGTATATAGAATGCAATGTATTTATCATGTCGGATTCAAGCTTCCCAGAGGGAGAAAAAGATAGAAGGTGAAGATGTAAGACGTATTGCTGGATTCAGCTAACGAGTTAGTGAAATGAAATACATTTATTCCTTTTGCTTTGGAAAGTCAAAGAAGCAAATAAATACTTGCAACCCATTTAACTGATACTTTGTAAATATCTCTGGTATTGAACTTCATCATTGATAGCGTTTTTTTTTGTTTTTTTTTTATCTACAAGTTTCTGCATTTTTCTAAAACTGACTTGTCTATTAATTGGCTATTCCCCATGGCTTCAATGAAAATTGAACCGACTAATAATGGTAATATACAGTTAAAGTAAGTATTCATATAATATTAATGAATTTATTTAATATGAATTAAAGAAATTTTTAAATGAAGTTAAAATTTTGATGAAACATTAATGTTTTTGCTGGCGAAATTCACCACATGAACGTCGCTACAATTTAAAATTGAATGATTTAAGACAACGTGAAAAATCCGTACACAATCAGACCCATGATTTGAAAAACAATGGGAGCCACTACAGTCTCCAATATTCTATTCTAATTATACTTCTTTATATTTGTTTTTCTTCACGTAAAGTCTACAGCATTCTATGTTGACCTGTTTTCTTAATCCTTCTTTTCTCTTTATGGAGAGTCTGCTCATATTGTTTATGTGAGTAAAACTTCATGCACATCTATTATTATTATTGTTGTTATAAATGGAATGCTTGAAACCATCATTCACTCTACGAAATAACTTCAGTACCATATTTGTCTTTTACATCTACATGTAAGACGCTAAAAACGGATTGTTAATGATAATTAAAAAAGATGCTAATACTACTCGTGTCTGCTGGCGAAGGAGAAAAGAGAGAAAGAGATTAAGCAAAGACTATAAATGGAAGAAAATAAATAAATAAATATCAAGCGAAAGGAGAGAAAATGAGAAAAAGGAAATCGAGTAACGGATTTGGATTCTAAGCTAGCAAAAAAAAACAAAAAAAAAAATCAAAAAAATAAAGCGACTGTGCACACACATAATTTACACTGACGAATCCAGCAATGACACAAACGTACAGCTTTGAAAAAATCTGAAAAGAAAAAAAAGTAAAAAGATACTGTTTGTTCAGTACTTTCTACCAAAGTAGGATATCGGCGCTCAGTGTACACCCGGTGACACCCGAAGCTGTACCGGAAACGCTCCGCAGACGAGACGTCAGTGCGTCTGCGCCAAAAAGCGTTATGGCGAACTATGCTGAGCAGATAACGTTACAAAAAGGAATAGGCGCTGGGTGGGTTAGATCGTAAGGTGAGGAATGGTCCGTACCTTATCGGTGTGTTTATTTACGTAGCGTCTGGGGTTCTGTTCGTTCACTCAACTCCAGGCTACGGCGACGGCTTTTTTTTCCTTCGTGAGCAGCGAGTTTAAAAGGGGCCTCGTAAAAAAACTGACCCCACAAGTCATTTAAAAAATAAAGGGAGGAATGTGACGGGGAAGAAAAAGAAGTTAAAAGGAAAAATAAAATCTTTTAGGCATAAGAGAAAAGATCACTAAAAAGAATTACTAAGGGAGCAAGGAAGAGAGATAGAGAGTGGAAGAGAGAAATAGACAGTAAGAGAGAGGGAGAGAGATAGGGAAAGATTTAGAATGAGAAAACGATCAGTAGGACAGAGAATAGAAAGTGTATAAGCAGACAAAATGATGAGGCTGAGAGAGAAAGAGAGAGAGAGAGAGAGAGCGATACAGAGAGAGAGAGAAAGATAGATCAGAAGTGTCGATTATGCTAAAACTTCAAACCAGGACCAGAGAGACACAGAGAGAGAGAGAGTCTCTAAGTCTACGGTGTTAGAAACATTAGGCATTCCTTTAGCTGAGTCAAATTTCAAATCAAGTAACACATTTGCAGAAGATTATGTAGCGCCAACGTGAAATGAAACTTATCTGCTGGCAAAGCTCGTGTAATTCTAAACTCACACATTTCTAGTTTTGCAATTGAGAGTGACTCGTTACTGAATTATGGATAGCCGCTTAGAAGAATTATGTCACTGCAAAGGGATATGTAAGGAAATGATTCTTTATATATATATATATATATATATATATCACTGTTTATATCCACTCTTATTCTGTGTCTATGTATTTATATCCACTCTCTCCCTCACATGGCTGCTCGCATACACACACGCGCGCACGCGCACACGCATACACACATATACACACCCATGTATATACACAGATACATATGTATATTGTTGTATATTTAGCTATAAATCACTCTAATATATATTTCATTAAAAATTACTGCCAAAGTCATTTTTTTCATGTATTTTCTTGTAGATAAATATCACTTTTGAAATTTAATGAGAGTAGAAATTGTCCAAATGAATGTTCATTTCGATAATCCATTAGCCGTTTTCAAGGATCTTGTAATATTGTATGTGGTGTGTAAGTTCTAAAGAAGCTAAAATTAGCAGAAAGATAGATATAATCTTAATTCCTCTTTCATAGTCAATGAGATTAAAGCCATTTTTTTATTATTATTATTATAAAAGCTTTCAATATATTTGAATCTTTTGCATTTGGGGGTGCATATCAAATTTGCGTTCTCGACAAATATGTTGCGTATCGAAGATGGTAAATTTCCAGCTGGTATAAATGTGCACTTACGGAGCTCTGGTCTGAGATAGGTAGGATCAGCTGTCTTGATAAGCTAATAGTGATAGGGACACATAATTATTTATTAATTTGTTTTCGTCGGGACTTGAATTTATAAATAGTGTTGGTTTTATATAAATATCTTTGATTTCGTCAGTGGGCTTTACATACGAGTGGCAGAAATAAGTTGGATTCGCAACCGGACACATGTATATCAACCAAATCTAACGTTTTCAATGCATAATACTCGATTGATATATATATATATATATATATATATATATATATATATATATATATATATATATATATATAATTGTTTCTGACGAATATTGATTGATTTTTTGTCAAAAGTGATTTTTTTTTTAAATTGAATATATATTGAAGTCAACGCTTAGAGGCGACAGGCTGTTTCATGCTAGACGCAATAGTCAGGCTACCGATTGCGTCTAGCATGTAACAACCTGTCGCCTCTAAGCCTTTTCAACACGCTCTATCTCTGACATTGAGCACTTTATCCCATAAATATAGTACACCTTAAGATTATATTTCTTCATATATATATATATATATATATATATATATATATATATATATATTATGTATGTGTGCACGCCTGTGTGTGTGAGCGTGTTCAAAATTCAGATATAAATAAAATATATATGTAAAAAGAAAATATAAAGAAAGACAAAAGGAAACATTTTGTTTATCAATACGTTTCGTCCTCTGATGGAATTTCTCAAGGCAAATGTAAGGATTTTATTTTGAAAAATGTATTTATAAACAAAAGTAAAAATATCGTTAGTTTTTTAAAATGTTTAAATTTCGGACTCTCAAAAATATTCTTCAAGCTGTGTAAATCAAAGTTAATTGTGGAGGACACAAAGTGATATAATTTACTGCCTAATAAACGAAAGTGATTAAATGCCGTTATTGTTGAATTATTTTTTTTTTCATATATATATATATATATATATATATATATATATATATATATATATATATATATATATATGAATTTATTTATTTTTATTATTTATTAATATAATAATTATTTAATTTAAATTGATTAATTATTTATGTCATTTGACGTTGTTCCTATACATTTGTGTGTGTGTGTGTATGTATGTTTGTGCGTGCCTACTGGGTGTCTCTAGGTGACATATGATGTGTGTATTTTATTTTTTATTGAAATTTTCTTGGTTAATTTCCTTCTCATAAATTAATTAAAAGTTCATAAAAATCGGCAAAATTCCATATTAATATCTTATTAAGTTTCTGAACTTTCGATTGGCTTCAGTGATCCCCAAGAAATTAACTGAAACTCAGTGTATTTATTGATTGTTTGAATCTTTACATTGATTTTGAATTTTAAGTTTTGAATGTTTATGATGTTACTTAAACCTGATGTTATTCCTGGGTTTTACCATTTTGTAATGTCGCGTGAACGTTACGTAATATGACTTCTGAGAATTTAAATACAGTTTATTACTCTCTATATATATGACAAAAAACAACCTTCCAGTAATAACCCCTGCCTTCCTAACCGCAAAATGAAACGCCCCCCATATAAAATAGCTGTTATTATACAAAATTATTCTCTTCTCATGAGAGACTTTTCATAAAAGAACAAAGTATCACCAACCATCAGTAATCGTTTTTTCCATATTATATTATCGACGAACAAATAAAGTTTTAGTTTAAAAAAAAGATTAGTAACACTTTAAGCACTGAACATGAAAAGAATAAAATCACCGTCATCAAATGATTATATCTCAATTAGATGAACTTCAATTACAAACATGACGAAATCACTATAGAAGAATATAATACATAAATGCATAAAGCCCGCAGATTGTAATAAAGACTTATGATTCATTATCAATTACAAAACTCTAAAAACGCTTAACATAGTAGCCCCTTATAACACCACAATAAATTCAAATTCTGTATATAGTTCCCAAGCGATTAATGCATACGTCCTCCCTCAACAAGATTTGCTTCTCGGTTCAACTTTCTTCCTACTTTACATAAATGAGTATACCCTAATAATTTGTGAATACCTATACAACAATATGTGGTTGTACCTCTAAGATCCTCGATGACCAGAGCTTGGTAGCTGATTTCTTTTCTGTTCTAGCTCTAATACCGCAATGGCGGAAAACTGACTCGTCACATTCAATACTTCGAAAGCCAAACTAGTGATATTCCACCATCGTTAATCGCGTTCCCTCAGGCAGGCCTCGTGCGTTGAGCACCTATTGGGATTAAACTCAACCCAAAACTCAAGTGGAACTCGTACATACGATCCATCGCTAAAGATGCTACAAAGACTGTCAGTTCCCTGTACCACTCTGGTAAGTATCAGACTCCTCCTGCTATCCTCTACCTTTAAAAGAGCCAGATCAGGCTGAAAATGGAATACTGCTACTATATATGGACATGATCTGCACAGTCTTCACTTTACATCTCCGTGTCCTTGCAGGTGACGAATTATTTTCCAGCTTAAACCCCCTTTCTCACAGAAGTTGCAAATATTTCACTGTTCTATCGCTATTTCCATGGAGAGTGGTCAGATGAACTACACTCCTTCATTCCACTAGTCTTAAGCTTCACCTCTAAGACCTGACACATCACGCACATTGTAACGAACTCTACTTTCATTCCTTTCATATCCCACTCGAGCAGCTTCTTCTCACAAACCACTGCCTTGTGGAAGTGACTCCCAAGAGGTTGCTTCCCTGATCACTACAATTTTAAACTGTTTATTTTTCTTCCACACATATCTGCATAAGCTGAAACTCTTAATCTGTAATTTTCTACCTCGAGCGGCCCTCAAGCGTTATACAAGATAAAAGAATAAACAGATGAACTTTACATGCAAATACACTTGTCCGATGGAGTGTGTAGCTCTGAAAATAAAATATGTTAACCTATCATAATTGCTGGTAAAGTGCTATACGGCAAGATGATAGACATGATACATAAATTGAAATTGACGATGTGACAGTTCTTTATGTATGACACAAGAAAAATGAATCAAATAAATTTTAAAAGATGAAAACAATCTAGAAGCTAGACATATTCGGACAAAATAATCAACAAAACTGCTTATGATTCTGAAAAAATCATTATCAAATGTATTTTTTTCAGAATCCTTATGATGTCACGGTCACGTGATAGCATAGTTTCAGCATCTGTCTATATTTCTGAGATGAGGTATTATGTACACTATTTACATTATTCGGATTATATATATATATATATATATATATATATATTTATATATATATATATATATATATATATATATATATATATATATATATATATATATATATATATATATATATATATATATATGCATGACAATAATGGGTGGGGGGAAACTAATATTATATCAAGTTACCAAAATTATTTCAAGACACCAGATAATGGGATCTATGGAAGAAAGTAATATTCTACCAGTTTGTATTTTCCTCATTATTAACATTATTATAGCCATGATATAATGACATGGACGGAATATCTGAAAGAAAAGGAATGACAAACATGCTTTGTTCTCAGAGAGAGTTTTATATCGCTAAGTCATACAAAAACTATTTACACATATTTACATTTATTTCACGCAGAGAAACTATAACACATGTCTATACAAGCACTGTGAAAAGGGAACGAAAATATAGGATTTTACTTGTAAATATTCCCAACGGGAATTGAGTTTGTTGGGTATTCTGTGTTTCTGGAAAAGCCACATTTACGATCTCAGACTAGCTCGAGCCGGATTTATATTCTGTGTCTCTAGCGAGTACAAATTTCGCGAGCAGATAACACCGAGATAGAGGCTTTTCCAAAATTGCGGACTGTGAATCGGATATAATTTCTTGTGAAGATATATTTCCATAGAAAAACGACGCCATGGGCTTGGAAGCTGCACAACGTGGCTGCCTTGGATAGAAGACCGCGTAGAAGGAACAACTCGTGTGTCTTGACTCCAGGTGGTTAACTGACAGACGAGACACTTTTGTCATGCTATGAAGTGAC
>CAHIKZ030004156.1:3132500-3150000 GCA_903632075.3 Acanthosepion pharaonis
TATATATCCAACCAACCACACATACATACATATATATATATATACACATACAAACATATATATATATATTTACATACATACATACATACATACATATACACACATACACACACAAATACATACATATACACACACCCATACACACATACATATATAGGCACACACATACACATATACAGCAACAATTATTAACCTTTTCTCTTATAATCTACCTTACCTTCCCACATAATATATATATATATACACACACACTCATATATATATACATACATACACACCCCACACATACACCCACACATATAAAAAAAAAAAAAAAAAAAACAAAACAAAACATAAATACATTTATACACCAACCTACACATTCCACAGTGCAAATACTCTAACCAACACATAAATAAATATATACACATTTACACCAACATTAATAACACTATGTAGGTAAGCAATACACACTTATATCGTAAGTATGACCATCATGCTATAAAAATACTAATCTATTAAAAATACAGCGACATATTATTATCATTTAAAGTATACGACCCCTACACTAAGTTAAATTTATAACGGTGTTTACAATTTACTGTAAGTTCATATCTTTGATTTAAGAGATCAGCCTTGTTTTTAAATCTAATAATTTTAAATTTTTCATTAAGGCATAGGTAACATGGGGTATATAGGGAGTTACACGTACGAGCTTTCTTAACCAAACTCCATTTAATCGTAGGTGTTTTGTTCTTATCTTTTAGATTCCAAAAATACTTGGATAATGAGGTCATGTACCTATATTCACTGTGATTAAAGGATTGCATATGCCCCCGCCAGCGTTCCTTGAATGTTTTCATAGTAGAACCAATGTAAAACTTCTTTATATTTGGATTTTCAATTGTTGAAATAGTACCAAGATAGACTACAGAAGTAATTCCACAGTTATTTTGTAGTGGACAATAATT
Source organism: Acanthosepion pharaonis (assembly GCA_903632075.3). NCBI lineage: Eukaryota > Metazoa > Mollusca > Cephalopoda > Sepiida > Sepiidae > Acanthosepion > Acanthosepion pharaonis. The sequence continues at coordinate 3,133,451 of CAHIKZ030004156.1, forward strand.
CAGTTCCTACAATTACATAAGTTGTTGTTTGTATTCTTATAATTAGTATTGCAGTTAATAACCTGTTGATTAGTCAAGTCTTTTGAATTCCTATACTTGTTAAAGACTATGTTGTTATGTTTTTTAATTATCTGCTCTAGGTTATCAGCACAACTATAGCTTAATTTAAGGGTATTAGGATTAAATATTTTACTAAGTGGGTTAGTTTCAGGGTTGGGAAATTTTTTTGATTAGGTTTATAAATATACGCCCTAACTTAGTTTTGACCATAACATTGATAGGGGAGTGAACCAAATAATCTTTCTAGATCTTCTTTTCTTATTATGGTTGCAATTAACAGGGTTTTTATATTGAATAGTGGTATTTTTGTATCCACTATTTTTTAGTGCAGAATTATAAAAATCACTATGTTTATTGAAAACCTCCTTATTAAAAAAAAATATATATACATGTATCATCAAATGACCGGATGTATTGTAGCGTCTGATCTTCTCGAACGTAATTTCAATGAAGAAATGAATTGAATAAACACATATATATTTTTTCTTTTATCAATAATTTTGTAGTTTTTAAACTAAATAGTGATTAAATTTGGTTTTTAAAAATTGCCAGTTTTTAATTTTAATATTAAATTTTATCATGTAAATTTATAATTATTAGTTAGTATAAATTATTTTTAATATTACACGTATTTAAAGATATAAATAGCTATTAGAGTAGGATTTCGTTGTCAAGCTTTTGAATCTTTCTATACTTCGTTTTTGATTGGTTATTCTAGCTTTTGTAACAATGTTTCCCCCCAGTGTAGGATCATTAATTAATCTGAAACTTTTAAAACCATTTATTTTCTTTTCAACATCATCACTTGATAAGACACAGAGTGTGTTGAAACAAAATGGCTATTTTGTAGTGATTTTATAACATACTTATGTTATAATTTTTTTATAAAATAATTATATCTGCTCTACTTTGTATTGAGCACTCTTTTAAGAATAGTAATTGTTGGTTATTGAATTCATTCCGTGTATACCAATTATATACTTTGATATATATATATATATATATATATATATATATATATATATACATTGGGGGAAATATATATTCGTACACCATGAATTTTTATTTAACATAGATTTTATAAAACAATTTTATAATCCATACATCATGGCATAATGCTGCAATATGAAAAACAAATTCATAAAAATTTGTTATATTAATGAAATTAAAAAAAAATGGAGTCGAAAAATATTCGTACAACGTTATAATAACTATCTAACACTTTGTAGAATATCCCTTACTCAATTCAACAGCGATCAGACTCTTTCTGTTTCCGTTGGTATTTTACTCCATTCATATTGGCATATTCTCTTTAGGGTCTCGATGTTTTTCAGAGCTCTTTTATTAACTTGAATTTTTAATAAAAGCCACAAATTCTCTCTTGGATTCAAGTCAGGAGACTGTGATGGCCATTCGAGTTTATTGACATTGTTTTCAAAAATATTTTTTTCGTAGATTTAGCCGTATGTTTAGGGTCATTATCTTGTTGCAAATCCCAATCATTTGGGAGTCCAAGCTTTACTATTGACCTAAACAAATTAGAGTCCAAAACATCTTGGTATATTTTGAATTCATTCTACCATCTATTATCTCTAAATTACCAGTAGCATTAACAAATTTTACTGTTAGTATTGTGTTCTTCGGTGCAATGTCTGTGCCGTCTTTTCTCCAAACGTGAATCCCAGAATTACGCCCAAATAGTTCAATTTTTGATTAATCTGTCCATAAAACATTTTCCTTAAATTATTCAGGTTTATTCATATACTCTCAAACAAATCTTAACCAGGTATCCCTATGTTTCTTCATTAGTAGTGGAGTTTTTCTTTGAGAATGTGATCTTAGTTGACTTCTATGAAGTTCATTGCTTATTGCTCGCTTCATAACAATAATACCGGATGCTTTTAATTCTTCCTGTGTTTCTCTCGAGTGGTCATTGTCATTTTCTTAAATTTTGTGTTGAATTCTTCTCATTAATCTGGGAGAAATCTTTCGTGGTTCACTAGATCTCGATTTGTTCTCAACAGTTTTCACGTTTTTATACTTAGCAATAACAGAACTAATAGTAGTAAATGGTATATTCAGGATATCTGCTACATTTCTATAGATTTTGCCTTCCTTCCAGTGTCTGATGGTCAATTCTTTTTTTCGAATTTAATAGTTCCTTGCCTTTCCCATGATGATAATTATTGTGTAAGATTTTTGTGCGGAGATAACCTAATATAAGTAATTAATTGCAGAATGTTTTAGATTGTTCCGATAACAATAACTATAAATAATAATAAAGAAAACTGGAAGAATCTAGGTAAATCGTACAAAGAATTATGTAAATGAAGGCAATTTAAGCCTTTTGATATTAAAGACATATTTTGCACGAATACTTCTTTCGGCTGAAGATTTTATAAATAACACATAATTTCATTTATAACAAAGTTTTCTAATTGTTTTTTGCATATTGCAGCATTATGTAATGGTTTTTAAATATTGTATGGATTTTAAGTTTTTTCATAAGTTATAGAAGAAGGCGAAAAATTATAGGCGAAATTAAACTATAACTATCTTAATTAAAAAATTTCGTGGTGTACAAATATTTATTTCACTCCATTGTGTATATATATATATATATATATATATATATATATATATATATATATATATATATATATGGGATGAAAATACATATTTTTATATATATATCATAAAAATCTAGGATCATTGTCTTCTATTAGTTCATTCATTTGGGATAAGATATGGAATACTTAAATGGTCAGTGCCCATCTCATGACATGTGTCTGACAATGCGCAGTGCATAGACTAGGAAAAGATTCCAAAGAATGAGGCTCCCATTTCCTCTCTGTCGTCCTCGTGGTGGGTTTTGAAATGCTTCCACCTTGACGTCCTCACCATATATGTAAGGTTTTGTGGACCGATAAAGTTCCTCTATTAGATCTGTGCATCTGTGGATTCGGAGTTTGGAAGGTGCTTTCTTATGGATAAGAATCGGAAGTCTGTATTGATGCGGTCATATGCTGCTGTGCGGTCGCCATAGCAAGTATATAATTTTCTGGTGAAGTGATATGGAATTTCCTGGAGCTGTTTGATGACATATATGCCATCATTATATTCCTTACCAGAACGAAAACCAACCTGAGTTGTGAGTAGTTGTGAGTAGTAGTCATAAAACGATGAGAGCCTAGTTAATATAATGTTCATTAATGCTTTCACCATAATGAATCCAACTGAGATACCTCTCTATGTGTAAGGGTCCTGAGGGCCAAATTTTTGTTTCTATGCTGCATTAATGAATGGTAAACCCCTCTTTTTGGGAAGCATTCTGAATCCAGATTTCCTCCATAAAGTTGGGTAACTTGTTATTAAATTTGGGCAGAATGTAAACTATTTTCTTCAGTGTAATGTGATGATTTATTATTACGTAATTTTTAATAGGTTTCTCCTCATCAGTAGCTTCATTATTGTCTTTATTTAGAGACAAACTTTATTATGATTGGATGCATTTTTTATATGTTCTGTTTCGGTGAGGTTCTTTAGTTTAGTGGAGTAATGGTTGAAATCTAATTTAAATTGTTTGTGAGACCAAGACATTTCTTCTGTTTCGATTTTCACTGTACAATGTTTGTAATATATATATATATATATATATATATATATATATATATATATATATATATATATATATAGTTTTAAGGTGTTGCTATGCTATATTTATGGGATAAAGTGCTCAATATCAGAGATAGATCGTAAGTAAATATAAATATAAAAGTGAACATTGAAGTCAACACTCAGAAGCGACAGGCTCTTTCATGCTAGACGCAATCGTCAGGCCGACGATTGCGTCATGAAAGATTCTGTATTGTTAATATATATATATATATATATATATATATATATATATATATATATATATATATATATATATGCATGTTTTATAAAAACTACAGACAAGGTACTACGGTTAAGCATTTTATTTTTCTTGTGTCCGAACAGGAGCTTTCTTTTCTGGACAAAAGTTGTGTAAAAACTGTCCAAATGTTTTATATTTCCGAGCGCTTTCGGCTATACCTTTAGCCATTATCAAAGATGATACGATTTTTCAGCTTACTTCAGTGTGTGCGTTCTGCGTATGTCTTAGTGTGTGGTAGGGATGTTTTTAATTTCCGAATACGGTTAGCATATTGTGGCTTTGTTCATTGTTACTATTGTTAAGAGTCGGCTTTTTCTTTTTTATTATTAAAGCTTCCATTATTTTTAGTCTTTTTTGCAGGTGGATGCACTTAATATATTTGTGTTTTCTACTAGTATTTTACTAATGGTGTCTTAAATTTTTGTGTGTGTGTTTAAATGGGTTCTAATGGAGCTGTGATCAGATAGGTGATTACTTTTTGAGTCGTGAATAATTAGAGACATCATTCCAACAAACTGCTCATCATTCCACCGATAATTAATCAATCACTTTATTTTAATCCCAAAATGGAGCTTACTAATATTCTAAGGACGATTATCAAAACGATCATCGACTGACAAAGTTACATATGTTGTTGCATTTCAAACTCTAAAATATAACTTATTAAAACGTGCGGCATACCTTTGAGCAATTTGTTATTACATATTAGGAAAGCAATAAGACAAGTGGACATTTTCTCCTTTCAGGAAGATCTAATACAAACAAAATAGTGTTTTATTTTCTTGTATTGAACAATCTTACATCAAGTATTTGTGTTGTGTGTCATCTAATTCTGTGAAGCATTTCATCAATATTTGGCACCAAAGATTGAGGTTCATCTACTTTCAGTATTTCATTGAAATGCATAATCCAAAATTGTGATTTGTTTATGAAAGAAAATAATGGCTTACAGGCAGATATACTGTGTTGTCAAACATTAAATCTTATGATAATTTATATTCATATCTCAATAAAATTCACTTTTGACAAAGACGTCAGAAACAAAGCTATTTCATGGGCATTCTGATAATTTACCTTTAATGTCATTACACTCTCTGGATGAAAACGTTTAAGCATTTAATCTTGGTTTTTAAGTAACTTTTCCCTTCTCTTAAATTCGTCTTCGTGTAAATCTTTCCTATATTCTTTCTACATAAAAGCAACAGCGGTTCTATAATATTTTCGAAATTTATATTCGAAAGGAAAAGGAAAGCAATTGCAGAAAACACACACACACACACACACACACACACACACACACACACACACACACACACATATATATATATATATATATATATATTTCAAGGTATTCGTAAAGTAATTATGTTTTATCAGGAAAGATATTAAAGCAAATATAAGTGTCATTATTTGTTTACAATCTTATTTATCAAAAATGTAATAGTCTTTATTTTAAAAGAAAGATTTTCCAACGGGAATTCAAATCTTTGATTCTACACAATGCGAGTATAGAAGATGTGGAGGAATCTTCCATCCTAATGAGTTTATATTTTCTTGGTTTCGTTTTGTAGAGTGTGTCCTTGCATATTAGCACCTTTTCTGTTTACCAAACCAAAACAAATTCGATGTGAGTCTATATTTACTTAATCTGTTTGCGTCTGCAGTGATGATCTTTCTCTGTTCCTCTAGGTTTTAATGGATGACACTTTTCATATTACAAGACAAGGACATCTCTGGATAAATGCCTGATTTTAATTTTGACACTATTTTCTCGTTTTAGGATTTCACAACTGCCTTTTTTTGTTTTCTGTTGACATGCAAAACCTATTTTTCATCACCTGTCACAATGCAATGCAATGCGACAATGAAAGGTTGACATTCATCTTTAAAGGGTTGCTACCGATCGTGGAACGTTGTGTACATTTCTCAAGTGGAAACTCCCAAGTAACCAAATTTCCTTCTTTGCCATGAAATTATTAAATGCACTATAAAGAGCGCATTGTCGGATACAAAAGACGATATACTAATTTTAGTTTCCTACTGCTTAACATTGATTCTACATTAGTTAGATAACTTAGAATTTATACTTTGCAATTAACCTAATATATATATATATATATATATATATATATATATATATATATATATATATATATATATAATAACAATAATAAGCGATTCAATGGCCATATGCGCCTGACGAATTGGGAAACTATGAAACTTTAATTTGCACTACAAACGTAGGTATATATGCATATATTAATATATACTTTGTAGCTCCGTTTAATTACATTGGACACTGTTTTATTTGGACCATAAATTTGATAACTAGTTAATTGCTTATCTGCGTAATTCACGCTATCGCATACATATACATTTCCTAATATCTCGATATTTAGTTCATATTCACACGTATATCAGGCCACTGGGTGCCGACCTCAGTATTCACATTTTTTTTATTTTCATACACTCTATCTCTGATATTAAACATTTTAACCCATAAATAGAGCATACCTTAAAACTATATTTTTATCATATGAACACACACACGCACGCACACACACACACACACACGCACATATATATATTTATAAATAAATAAGTAAATAAATAAATATATATATATATATATCGAGAGAGAGAGAGAGAGAGAGAGAGAGAGAGAGAGAGAGAGAGAGGAGCACAAAGTGAGATGAATAATGATAATAGTAATAATATCATAGCGAGAAAATAGATCGAATTTTATTGGAAAAGAGATGCCAGCATAATTTAAGAAAAATTAAATAAAAAACTAGAAACATTTAAAAGAGAATGGTGGAATGAGAAATATATAGAGAAATCAAGAAAGAGGAGGAGGAGAAGGCAATACTGTTGAACAAGAACGTTTCAGGCAAAATGGTGAACCAATTCTTACTTCTGGGAATCGAATATTTTGAACATAGCGGAATCTCCTGGCGAATAAAATGGAAGCCAGTTCGTAATTAATAAATATTTAAGGTTTTGTGGTTACCGTCTGTGAAAGCAACATTGAAGATTTGATCTTTACTTGGAATCGGACTCATTTATATGCCAAATGGCTAACCCAGCATTTCCCAAGAGTGATGAAGGAGAGGAGAAGGTCAGTCACACAATACACGGTTGATAATTAAACTACTTCTATATAAGTACAAAAAAGCGTCACCCAAGAACTAAAATAACCAAGAAAATATTCTGAATGTCTGCGTAGATACAGACGATGGGCGTTGGTGAAGTTTGAAAAAAATGTTTTGTACTTAACAGTTACAAGAAAATCACCGACATTTTGCATTTTTTATTTATTTAATCCGGTAACACTTTAACAAAAATTTGTTTTCAAGACGCACACCCTAGCATGTGTGAGGAAGAAAAGTCGTAGTGTAGACAGTCACTCAGATATCCGTATAAGCACACACACACACACACACACACACACACTCTCTCTCTCTCTATATATATATATATATATATATATATATATATATATATATTAAGCAAGAAAATATTATTACAATCCAAAAATTTAATTTTTCTAAATAGGTTTTGCAAGCGCCAATCATATGTTAAATATGCTGATATTTACAAAAACCTATTAATTTAGACTTTTAAATTTAAAATAAAAATGGCATTCATTGTTATCAGTATCTTGTTGTAAAACAATGGTTAGGAAGTTTGTCCAGCAGGTTTTAAATTTTTGCGAATTCAAACATCGTTACTAAGATTCTTTTCTTTAGAGCCCTTGTAAGGATCATCCTTCTGTAGAGTTCTGAGTCGTGGGTCAACTATAATTGAAAGTGGGGCAATCGTGAATCATGGGTAATCTATAACTGAAAGTGGGATAATCGTGAGTCATGGGTAATCTATAAAAGACAGTGGGACAGTTACTAGTCATGGGTCATCTACAATTGAAAATGGGACAATCGTGAATCATGGGTCATCTATAATTGAAAATGGGACAATTGTGAGTCATCTATAATTGAAAGTGGGGCATTCGTGAGTCATTGGTTATCTATAATTGAAAGTGGGATAGTCGTGAGTCATGTGTCATCTATAGCTGAAAGTAGGACACTCGTGAGTAATGGGTCATCCATAATTGAAAGTGGGACAATCGTAAGTCATGGGTCACCTATAATTGAATGTGGGACACTGGTGAGTCATACCTTGTAAAATACCACCATCGCATATGTAGATTTATACACTGTATACAACGCCGATATTCTTATCAAAGCCAAGAAACAATATATAAAATAAACAAAAATGTATATAATTAAAAATATAGGTAATTAATAAACAAATTAAGAAACTCAGAATGAAAGCATAAATACAAGTAAATGTAATAATAATAAGCAACAAGAATTTATTAAGTAATCACTAAGAAATAACAAGTAAAAGTTTAACAAACATTATACAATAGCTATAAAAAACCGCATTAAGATCCACAATTCCTACTCAATAGACTTTAGATTAATTTGAAATATAACCTTTACTGACAATCCAATAACCGTAAGGTCTATTGCATGATATCCATTAGACTTTACAACCCATAATGCACCACTGACCAGCATATATAAATAGTCGATAAAAAGACAACACACATGGCCTGAAGATTGCGATGACGCATGAAACAGACATTCGCCGCTTGGTGTTGAACTCAATGTCCACTTTTATATTTACATACGCTCTATCGCTGATATTGAGTACTTTAACTCATAAATATAGCATATCTTAAAACTATATTTTATCATCAGCCACCAGCGCTAATGCAAAGCTCTTCAGTAAATTAATCGAGCACTATAGCTGATTGGCATTTGTTTACATTCGTAAAAACAATAAGCTAGATTAAGTTAACACGTTCCGTCGAATGAAGATAGCTCAGTGGTAAAAACTCTGACTGATACCAAATTGGTTGGGTTTCAATCCTGGCTGGAGGTATATCTAATCGCACTGAGGGTATGCGAAACAGTACTGTCTGCGAATGTATGTATAAATGGGGTTTCAAATGTTACTATACATTGTATTTACATTCAGTATGGGTTCAACGTTTGTTATAACGATAATATATACACGTAATTGCGTATTTGAGCAGCAATACCTCTTTTATACAGGTTTCATTAGAGAAGACTGACCAGGTACGGTGATCATCACCTGCATGGCGGACATGAATTTTAGGAAAGAAATTGGTCTCTGTTGGAATTTTAGTCCCTCCTAACAGCAAGCACACATACATACGTACGTACTTATGGGGGTAGGTCAGAAACTATTCTCTTCAGTTGTAGCAGCTAGATTCGGAGACTATCTGTTACACAATATTTGAAGAGATATGTGCCACCAAAATATCACCTCTAACTGTAAAGATACCAGGAAGGAACCATCACGGAATATGAAAAATCATAAATTAAATCTATAAATCTATCTATCTATCTATCTATCTATCTATCTATCTATCACAGCATGCTTATAGATACCTTCCTATAAGACTAGTGCTCTCAATTCATTCTTCCTTCAATTTTTCTCTTCCCTTTATTTGATCGTTTCCAGTTCTGCATCTAAAAATCCCCGCCAAGTTGCCGAAGTGTTCGGCAACCTATATTTTATTTTCTTCCTTTTTTATTCGTTGTGTGTATGACTTGTTCGTGCAAGTGTTTCATACGCCTGTATGAGTTACTTGTTCTGTGTTAATAGTACGATTTTTTTTCTTCTCGTTTGTCTGTCAATTCATCTTATCAATATACAGAGAGAAACGTTTTTGTCACACTTTATATTTATTGACTAAGCGAGGCTTAGTCTAGCACCAGGCCATAATTGGGTAAACCAAACTTGGGTCGAACTTATTACACACGCGAACGGTTGAAAAGATCAATCAAATTACACTATGGTAGAAGTCGTAAGGATTTCTATCTACGTCAGAATGGGTTAGAGATATGTACAGCTGTTATCTTGTCTTTATATTACAATTTCGTTCGCTTGGTGTGTCAGATTGTCGATACTTTTCCTGGAAACAATTAAAATTTTGAACTGTGACTTGAAGCCAAGTGCTATACGTTATTCCCTTATAAAAGTCCTTATTCCTTTATTAAAGTCCTCGACTAGATTAAGTAAAGGAGTTTCAGTTTTATCCACGATGCAAAAATAATCACCTTTAAAATTGTACAATTATGCCTAGGTATATGAAATACTTGTTACACCTAAACAAAGGAATAATCTGGGAATATTTAGTAATCCAAAAATTACTATAGCCAGTTTATATTGCACTTTCTAAGTATATTGCAACATTTATGCACCCGTAACGAGCAAAAAAAAAAAAAAATAGTGAGATATTAAGCATTACGCAAGCAGTTTTTTTATGTATTAAAATAGATTATTCAAGAAAGGTTTACCTTGTAACAGGTGTAGACATATTTGGCTACAGTCTGAGGTTTGTGCAATTCAATAAGTGTAAATTAATGCAGTTTTTATTTACATTGTGAATAAACCAGGATCTCTGTTATTGTTTCGTTACCTAAATTTGACGCTTTTCTTTCTCTTATTTGTTCATATGTATTCGTCTCGTTGTTTCTCCCATAGAAATTGTCTATTTGATTCATCTGTTTCAAAAATGCTCAGCACATTTTTTTTCTGAATTTTTCTATGCCTGTCCCCACAGGTTGAAGACAATTTATTTTTCTCTCTTGTTTTCGTATTCCCTTTCTGAGTTCCAGTATTTGTTTTCTTTATTGGGGTGGGGCGGTGTATCGAGTGGAGGGAGATTTCATGTTAGTTCACCAGTCTCCGCCAATTTTAAACATATATGATATCATAAATATTTGTTTATGTATTTATTTTTTCCAGATATATAAATGTCGTGTTTCTGTTCAAGGCTCAGATACCAGCATTGACGATTTATTATAAAAAGCCACTCGTTTATCAGGCTATTTTCGCAGTTTGCTGTCTTTTTATTTTTGTGATTGACTGCGCCAACGAAAAGGAAAAAAAAGATGCCGTTGATGTGTAAAATTTACTGGAGATATCTTGTTTTACAAAAACGTATTTAAGAAAATTTATATGGGTGTACGAATAAGAGTAAATATGTATGTGTGCATTTTACCATGTTGGCATTATACATGTATTGCGTTTGTGTGCATATAGGTCATTTCTGAATGTGTTTGTATGTGTATATTGGAAGAAATTAATTCAGGTGTATGTACGTATGGAAATATAAATTCCCATGATAGGAATTTATAATGATTGTTAAAAGGTCACAAGTATAGTGAGGATAAAACTCTCTACACTTGTAGGTAAGCTAGAAAATTAACTCGTTAATTTCTTTACACGACGCATAGGGAAACAACAATGAGGGACAGGCAGGGATTAAATTTACTGAAAATACTAACTTGTTAGCTTTACATCAATTCCTTTTTTATTTTATCTACTTTTATTTATAACGGAGATATACAGCGTGGTTGAAAAGTAACTCCCTATTTTATGCATGATAGACTCTTCCGTCTTGTAAAAATTAGTTAGACGGGAGAATCCATCATACATAAAATACTTTTCAATCAACCTGTATTAAACGTAGCAGTTATAGACGAGGGAAGTGAAATAGGCGTGCCGGGTTCAAATTCGTTGCGTTCACGTTCAAAAAAAAAAAAAAAAAAAAAAAAACTTGAGAAAAGCATGAATTCACCTCTAAATTGAGTTATCTATCTTTATATGGCAGTCAGTTTAAGAGAAGGGAAACTCTGAATTCCAAACCTTGGAGGAGGCGATAGGATATCATTCCACTATATTTCCCAAGAAAACAATGCAAGTCTTTAAAGAGTCACGATCGCCTACGTCCTGAAGGGATAAAGCATAAAAATATTTTAGCAAATACACTGAAATGTAGTGTTAACAAGTAATAGAATAATAACCATGTCAGATTTTCAAACAATATTAGGAAGGCCGGTGAAGACAACAACCGAAATATAATAAAATCAGCAAATGTGAGAATGACTCATCTTAAAATTTTCGACAATATTTACTGAGAGCAAACACGTTCATATAATCGAGACGAGAGTATAAATAAACTTTGAATTTTTCTTAGAATTTGTGAATGTCTGGCTTTTTATGTAAACATTTTTGTATAAAGTGAAAATTGTATTTATATGTTCCTTTGTATGTGTCTACAAGTCTGTCAGTGTGATGTTGTTCACACCTATTTTGAATATATATGTCTCAGTGCCCGAGTTTAACAATAAATTCCTTCTGTGTCCGTGTGTTCGCGATCATGCATAGTGTTTTTTTTCCTGCTATCGTAGGATTTTACTGCTTTTCTTTGTCTTTCTGTATTTCGGCAAAACTCAGGAAAGTCAGAGCGAAAAATAGAAAAAAAAACAGAACGAAGCAGAAAAAAATGGGGAAAATTAAGAGATTGTAAAAAAAAAACAAAAAACAGGAAAAATATATTTAGGAAAGTAGAAAATAAATAAATGAATAAATGAGGGAAATAAAAATTTATATAACAGGGCAAAAAATAAAAAAATAAAAAAAACAACAAAAAAAACTAGTCCTGACGGATGCAAGATGGCCGATAATTACATCGGGGTTGTCGACGAATGCTGCCTGGGATGAAGAACTGGCGGGAAATGTCTTCACTCCCCGACTTATACTTTCCTATCTGCCTTTCTTTTTTTTTTTTTTTTTCGTCTTTCCCATTCTTTCCTATACTCTCAGCTTAACACATATCATTCTTCATTCTCTCTATTTCCTCCGCGTTCCTCCCAACGCTGCTGCTGTCTTATCACGTCTTCGCTTACCGTTCACGTATCACATCTTTTCGCTGTTTTACACACCACACACGTCTTCTTCATTCTTTCCGACTTGGCGGCTGCTTTCCCCTAGCTCTACTTAATCGTATATATCCGTATATGAGTCGATATCGAGTACTAGTCCAACGTTCATTGCTGGCCAAGAAATCTATTTTATGTTTCATATATCGTTCGACCCCAGGTTTTCACCAATAACCCAACAACAAATCAAATTACATTAACAAAGTAATACATTTTGACAGATAAAATATATTTCAGAACTTGCGCTAAGCATATGACGGTTTATAAAGCGTAGTTCGGTAAGCCTGAAGCAATACCTTTAGCAGTTATCGAGGAAAAGTTACAGAAAAAAATCTTTTGTTTTGTATTTCAAGACATTTAGGGATGATTATTCTAAAACCACGGTTTTATTTTTTCAAACTAATGATGATTTTTTTAATGCTTGAAGCTAAAAATTGCTCCTTGATCCTTTGCATCGTCTTAACGGAACTATGACGAATCTACAGGTTACGTGTATAGGTCGACTTCGTCGAAAAGCTTTTAATATGTCGACTTATACGCAGATGTGTACTCTTGCGTCATTTACTCTTTTGCTTTAATATATTCGTTTACTTTCTCTCGAAATACATTTTTGCATCGCCCTTTTCTCCATCATTTTCATCTGTCCGCACTTATCTACACAAACTTTTCATCCATCGTTTGGCCCTCTCTTTCTCAGTTTCCCTTTCAATTCCTCAAGAATAAGAAAAGCAGTAGTGTGAAGTTATTTTTTTCAGCTCAAAGGCCATCAATGAAGTTCTGTGGTCACAACTACCTCAACCTTCTTACGTTATTCCTGTTCCTTCTTACTTTTTCTCTTCACTCATTTCAAGTGATAAATAGTTTCACGAAATCCCTTTAATTATTATGTTTTTGCATCATACACACAAACACAAATCTGTCTATAAATAATGTATGGAAAGACAGAGGCATTCAGTTAGGTGTTTAGCAAATTAATCTTCTATACTCACCACTTGTAACCTTGTGTCAGATTAATTTAATGGATAGATATGAATATGTTGATATATCTATGAGTAGTCTGTCTATCTATGAATAGTCTGTCTATCAATAGATTGAGATATCTATGAATAATCTGTCTATCAATAGGTTGAGATATCTATGAATAGTCTGTCTATCAATAGGTTGAGATATCTATGAGTAGCCTGTCTATCAATAGGTTGGGATATCTATGAGTAGCCTGTCTATCAATAGGTTGAGATATCTATGAGTACTCTATCAATAGGTTGAGATATCTATGAGTAGCCTGTCTATCAATAGGTTGAGATATCTATGAGTAGTCTATCAAAATCTAATCACATTTTCCACGTGAAAATCGGTTCTTGTTAGAACTTAAGCAAAAGCTACGAATTTCAAATAAGTATTTTCAAGAATTAAGGAAAAATGGTATTACGTTCGAGCATTGTTGGAATAAAGATTTAAAAGCAGACATGTGCTTCTAACATGGATGATTGTCGCAACATATTCTTCTTAACTCTCAATATGGCCAGGTTAAGATACTTACCTATATACAGAGACGACCAAGAACTCTTGAAATATTTATGCCGAAGACTTACCATAAATTAAGCATGATAATATGCGATAATGTGTGAAGATTTTGTGCTTTCATTTTATCAAAAAAATAGAAACGACAATTTAAGTTGAAAACTCGTCCATGAGGAAATTCACCAAAATTTCTCTCAATCGTGTCATATGTAGATAAGTACTTTTCCTAAATATTTTAACATTTTGCTTCTAATCTATCGGTTTTAAGAGTTAAAATTAGAAAAATTATTCAAAAAGCAATTGCAACCAATGTATGGCATGCGTTTAGTCATATTTTGGAAGTTCGAATTGTTAAATGGAAAAATCTTTTGCTCTAAAATCTTGCTCAGGATCGATCAAGGAGATTGAATAGTGGAACTCGTTTTGTTATATGGAAAAGTTGTGAATTTAGATTTTCTTGATATTGATACTTAATCGCACAATGGGACCGAAGCAATAAAAAACGATTTTGTGTTTCTTCAAATATGATGAACCAATTTTATACATTTATTTATATGATAAGTATATCAACTATATGCGGCAGATATTTTTTTTTGGTTAGAATTTTAAAAAATATTTTCAATAACTTATTTGATGGTATGAAATCTTTATGCAACGCAAGAATTATTATTTTATAGACACACACACACACACACACACACACATATATATATATATATATATATATATATATATATATATATATATATATATATATAGAAAGGCAAAGTTATTGGTATTTATTTTCTAATTTAAGTTATATAAATTTTGCTATAGTTTGAAAAAAAGAGTGATGTGAACCCAGGATTGGAAATTGTGAAAAATTGTAACACAAGAAAAAAAAAAGTAATTTGAAAAGATTAACAAACTAATAAGAAAAATATATCTTTAATAGTCATAATCAGTTGAGAAAAATTAAAAGTGTAGCAAGCATAACAAGAGCATTGGACATCCGCAAAACTATTTGAAAAAGCAAATGTTGCGAATGTAAACAGAGCAAAAACCTTAAACATTGATATATTGGCTATAGACATTAAAACAATCAAACTACCACCTTTTAGTAAACATCGTAAAAAGAATTAAATAATTTCGCTGAAGCAATACATGAAAACTGATTTTACAATAGTAATTTTAAGTGATTAATGTAGAGCTACATTGGATGGACATGATTTCTAACTAACACGAATTTACATTATTTCATGCAAGAAAATGCTCCTTTAGATTCTGTAAAGGGAATTATTGTCGATTTTACAAAAAATAATAGTTTTTAGTAACAAAAAATTAATGAAACAGCTCCAATCTTTGCAGATATAAATACAACGCTAAACTCATTAAAAGATTTTTTAATCATTTCGTTTTAAAAAAAGGCGATAATAGCACTAAGAAGAAAGGGAATGAAGGAAAATTGTAGAATTTTACTGAGGAGAAAGGAAAATAAAAAGAACAGAATTCAGACAAAAGACAACGAGTTAAGTTTTATTCCATTTTTTTAAGATTGTAGTTGACCAGAAAGCAAAGAGCTGGAAGATCATTCTACTGACGAAAAGTGCGTGAGAATAAACGATTAGAATAGAACGTGTACGGTTACACCTCGCAATTTCAAAAATAAAATGATGATACCTGGTTGCCAATCAAGTATAACACTTAACTTCATTAAGTCGATGTAATAAAGAGGACAGAATATCAGGAAAAATTGCTATGAATTGTAAATCGTATTCATAGTCTTAAAAGCAATAAAACATGCTGCAATTAATGTTAAGGTCGAAACAGTAGAAAACAAAACAATATAATTAGATGAAAAACTAATGAAGTTTACAGAATATTAAAGAGTCCATGTGAAATAATAAAATAATTCAGACATATATGCTTCCCGTATTTATATATTTAGCATTTATTTTTTTACAAAAATATGTTTCACCGTAAAGCTTGACAGGAAAAACAATTTATCTGTATTTTCATTATCTTATATACTGAATCCTACACAATACATATTCATATTAATATAAGCATGAAAATATTACCAACATCATTTACTTAATTTCTATTCTATCGTGAAATCATTGACGTGCACAATAAAATGCGACATCATGTTTATGATTTTCATATTTGAATAAAATTGTCTGTGTGTGTGTGTGTGTGTGTGTGTGGAGAGAGAAACATTTTTTCTTTAAATTTATCTACTCTCGTGA
>CAHIKZ030004156.1:3152500-3310000 GCA_903632075.3 Acanthosepion pharaonis
ATATATATATATATATATATATATATACATGTGTGTGTGGTATAAATTTAAACTTTGCAAATTGCTAATTACTGGATGCAGCACGTTTGTTGAAAGATTTTAAGGAATATGATAAAAACGAATAAATTATAGGGATTGAAAGTCCCTATAATTTATTGATTTTATCATACTGAGTTAATATCATTATGATAAAATCTCGCAAAGATATTTGCCAAAACATTTTCTTTCTGAAGCTCCCAAAATTTAAGGCCGACAATGACGTCTTCATTCTTTTAGATTTTTCTTTATTTTCTTTTGCTTGTTTTCTCTTTTTTTCTCAGTATGAACATTTTTTTTAAAGTTGATGATTTTTAAAATTTCAGGAAGATATATTTTTCATTTCACTCTTTATGTTGTATGATATTTTTATTCTTTTTATTCTTACTTGCTTTTTTTTAATTTTTTTTTTTCTTGCATCTAATGTTTATGCTTTAATTCTCTATATCTTAATGTTTATTCTTCCACATGATTTCTTATTTCTTCTCGGCTGAAATTTGAAATATTTTTTTCTTTTGTAACAGTGTCTTTACATCATTTTTTTTACTTATATAACTATATTTATTTTATTTTTAAATTTAATTTAATCTTAAAATTTTGTAAAAATATTCTTACTGTTTTTATAAAATTGTTCATTTAAAGTTATAACATTTTCTTTATAATTTTTTTTGTACTTCATTTTGCTGACATGTTAACTGTAATTATAATTCCCTTTTGCTTTTTTTTTTTCGAAACGGCCGAGTAGAAGCCATTCAAAAACACCAGAAGATCAAGATTAACTTTTTATTAAAAATCTAAAACTGTTGTGTCTTATAGACAGCCATTATTGCTTCACAAGTCATGCTTTGAAAGAAAAATAACGCGAAGTCTAAATATTAAAATCTTACTAATCATCTGTCACTGAACCGTTTCCGATATTTTTCTTTAATAGAAGTCTGACTTATTTTTCTTTGAACTAACAAATAGATAATTGTTTGTATCTGCTATTCAGTCTTCTGTTAGGGCTTTCCTACGGGACAAATATTTCCATATTTTATGGAAATATTAAAAGATTCGTTCTTATTTTATGTGCCGTGTCTCTTCAAGGCGTTCGCGTTCATGGCTCTCCACAATTTCGTCGCTGTTGCAACTCTTAATAAATTGTCTTTATCTGTTCCTCTTGAGAGTATCAAAATTTCTAGCCTTCTGTCTTCATTATGTGCCTTAGAAATCTCAACTGTCTTTTCCTGATATTAAGTATGTTCCCTTTTTGCCCTTATCGTCTTTAAAACTTCGAAGTTACTCGCATGTTCAGTTCATAGTATTCTCAGCATCCTTCTGTAGAACCAGATTTCTGTTGCTTCAAGTAACTTTTTCATCCATGAGGAGATTGTCCAGCATTCACTGCCATATAGAAAGACTAATATTATATAAAATTTCAGTACTTTTTTTGTTTCTAACAAAATGTTTCTGCTTATAAAATGTTTCTGCTTTGCGTAGCTTTTGGAAGTTATCAATAGGTCTTTGGATATTAATGTCGCACTTTCCGCCCTCTGTTAAAACACTTTCCTGATATTTAAATTGTTTAATTTCGCTATCTTCAATTTGTAACTTGTATGTTGCTTTTACTGACAACCATACATTATGTCTCCTTGTTGTTTAGCCGTTTCTTCTCGCTTTCTCTAGGAGTTCTTATAGCTTCCTTTCTATGTCTGCTACGAGTATAGTATCTTCTGCATATCTTATGCTATTAAGATTATGTCCGCCAATAATGAATCCTGGTAGGGCATCTAATTCTCTCAGAAGTCCGGTGAGAAGACACATCTTTGTTATATATCCCTCTCTATTTTTGTATATTTACTTAAATCATTCCTCTCCTTATACTGGCGGTTTGCTTTCTGTATTAGTTCTGGATTATTCCTAAATCCTTCCCAAATAGGTCAAGGTTACCTCGTAATTCCAACAGTTCTTTATGACGTCATTTATCAAACCCTTTTGCATAATCTATAAAATACAAGTACACATCATTCAACTTTTTTTATTACTCTTTCAGATACTAGTAAAGTGTCTTTAATGAACCCGCGCTGTTCTTGTCCTACTTCCGGCCTGAATCTGCTGCGCGCTCTGTTCATCAGAATTCGGATGATAAGATTTGTTATAGAGCTCACCATGTTGATTGTCCGATGACGTTCTTATCTGTCAGCTCCTTGATTATGAACATAGATCTGCTTACGTTTTCCAGTATATCACCACTATTGTATATTTCATTTATTATACCTGTATTCTTGTCAGTGCTGAAATAATTTCAGGCTGCCAACGGATCTATGACGATTCCGTCTGGTTCTACTGCTTTGTTTCTGTTCAATTTGGCCAGTGCAAGTTCCACTTCAGATTTTAATACTTCTTCGATATTTCTCTTTATTGTCGGTTGTCCTCTTTCATTGTGAAAGAGTTCTCCTATGTCTTCATCGCATCTCAGAAATAGTTTTCTTTATCTAATATCAGTGTCCTGTCCTTGGATTGTATGTGTTCTGTTGGTGAGCATGCCTTTTGTCCTGTTCTCTTATTTCTTTATGAATATCTGTCATATCTGTGATACTAATTCTTTTTATTTCTGCACATTTTTCGTCGAGTCATGCCTTTTTAGCTCACTTGTATTTGTTCATAATTTCTCTTTGTAGAATCTGTGACGTACATTTGCCATTGTTTTTTTTTCTCTCCTTTTTATCCATTATTTCTTTCTTTGTCTATATTTATATTAAGGTGATCTCGATTTCTGATGTCATTAAGGTTTCTCTGACATTGTCCCAATTTGAGTTTCCATTCTCATTTTTTTTCATTGTATTTTCTTTAACGCTCTCCATATAGTTCTCCTTCACATTCGCTTCATTCATGGAACTGCCGTATAGTACTTTAGGTGCTGCCTTCGTCTTCTTCAATTTCCAGAATTGCACATATCACTTGAAGGTGGTCGCTCCTACAGCCGTTACACTTCTATAAAATGTATTGGTTCTAACTTACTGTCATGAATTCAATAAGGTTTCGCCAATGTCCTCTTTTAAAAAGATACTAAGCTTAATTTTGGAACAGATATTTAGCGACTACCGACTTTTTATTTTTGTTTTTCACAGCCAGAATGTTGCAAATTATAAGAGCTGTAAAGATCACATCAGACACAAGAAACGATTTTTGCCGTGAAATAGTTAAGAACTGAAGAAAATGATACTTCCATTAGTTTGGCTTAATGTCGACACGAAGAGGAAATCAGAGAATTTAAAAAAAGAAAGATAGCATTGAGACTGCAGAAGGTCGAGCATTTTTGAACGTTAGGAAATTCTCATTCAGTATTTCAAGATAAAAAATGTCAAGACCAGAGGTCATTCGAAAACATTCTGACCTCGTCACTCACAATTTGTTTTATTTTTTAGCATTTTTATAGTTTTAATTTCTTTGAACGCCATTCTGTGACCGAATTTTTAATAATTTATAAACGACATTTTCAGTAGTAGCTTATGAATCAGGCATAAGCGTGCATGTGTGTGGGGGAGGGGAGAGGACGTTAGAACGTGAAGGAAAAAGCGATGAAGAGCGAAAGAGAGAGATTAGAGAGAGAGAGAGAGAGAGAGAGAGAGAGAGTGAGAGAGAGAATAAGTGTGACTCGTTGTTTTTCTGTTACCTTGAAAAACTTTTGCTTTCTTCGTTATTATCCTGTTCGTTCCTACACTCTGCCAAGATCCGGATCATATTATACAAATCGTGAAATCCAACCTTCTCGTACGAATGTACCAATCCGAAATTTTGGACTTTTAAAAAGAACATGAATTCGTCTATGTTAATCTTCTTCCACTGGCATTATTTAGACAGTTTCTTCCGCTTGTTTTTGTCTAGACTAACTTAGTAAAAACTGCCACTGAGGGCAGACATTTTGACTGCGCAGCTTAGATCTGCGCAATCATTATATTTCTCTCTTCTGTCAACCATTGTTTGTGGTGCGTTAGATTTTAAACATGTTTAGTAATTGGAATAAAGTGCTAACAGCCGTAGATTCTTACCATTCTTAAAGTCATTATAACCATTCGTACTGGATTAATCTATTCTGTTTGCCATAGCGATAAAGGTACGCGATTTCCTGACTCCATAAAGAAGAAGAAAATAAAAGACAACAAAATACGAAAAATAGGATTTGCTCAGCTTGAAAAGTGAATATGGCATTCGACACGAAAGTGACTGCTGTTTGTATGCGTGAAGACAAGACATTTGACACCAATAAAAGTGATTTTAGCTTTTCGGTTTAAACGGTCGCACCTAGTTGATATAAAATCATTCAAATCCACAAATTTCCAAACAATTAAATACAAAGAAACAGATTAAGACCCGTTGCCAGTTATGTCAAGCATTTCTTTTCATTGAATGATGAACCGGATTCAGTTCACAATTACTGCTTAGACAATGACAAATGAATTTTCTATATGCAGTCTTTGTCATAATTGAATGTTGCTCTGATGAATGTCAAGAGTCACAAGGTGCATTCTTATAGATTCGGTCTATTGATAATGTTTAAACACACACACACACACACACACACACACACACACACACACACACACATATATATATATATATGAATATAAGAGTGGACATTGAAGTCAACACCCAGAAGTCACAGTGTTTTTCCTGCTAGACACAATATTGCGTTTAGCATGAAACAGAGTGTCGCCACTGGGTGTTGACTTCAGTATACACTTGTATATTTACATACGCTCTATCCTTGACATTTGAGAACATTAACCCATAAATATAGCATTTATTTTATCATATATATATATATATATATATGTGTGTGTGTGTGTGTGTGTGTGTGTGATAAAATATATTAAAATATCATATATATATATATAGATATATATATATATATAAAGAAATATAGTCTTAAGGTGTGCTATATTTATGGGATAAAGTGCTCAATATCAGAGATAGAGCGTGTGTAAATATAAAAGTGAACATAGAAGTCAACACTTAGAGGCGACAGTCTGTTTCATGCTATATGCAATCGTCAGGCCACATATTCTGTTATTTTTCTCGGCTATTTATATATATACGGGTTAGTGGTGCATTGTGGGTATTCTATTATGGCGGTTATTTTTACCGGAAGTCGCTTTGTTTATTTATTTGGGTCAAATTATATTGCACGTTTTCATTTTTTTATTTTTATTTTTTCTTTATTTATTTATTTATTAACGTAGTAAAAATTTGTTTATATCACGTATTTAACCGTTTTGTTTTGGTTTGAGAATTTAATTAAAGCTATTTGTTCAATTTTGGGGTTGGTTGTTGTAGTTCATTCTAACTATTACTTTTTTTTTGGCGGGAACAGTTTTTTTAATTTGGGATTGGTTTGTCTATTTATTTACTCGGATGAATTTAGGTCCTAAACCAAAAGAAAACGGTTAAATACGTGATATAAACAAATTTTTACTACGTTAATAAATAAATAAATAAAGAAAAAATAAAAATAAAAAAATGAAAACGTGCAATATAATTTGACCCAAATAAATAAACAAAGCGACTTCCGGTAAAAATAACCGCCATAATAGAATACCCACAATGCACCACTAACCCGTATATATATAAATAGCTGAGAAAAATAACAGAATATGTGGCCTGAGGATTATATATAGCATGAAACAGACTGTCGCCTCTAGTGTTGACTTCTATGTTCACTTTTTATATATATATATATATATATATATATATATATTAAGACAAAATCACATTTTGACACTGGTTGCAAAGCCGGAGAAATCAAACTGAATTTTTGGTAAATATACTAAAGTGATCTCACTTATCTTACGTATCTTATCTTACAGTTCGTAATATTTACTTTTAAAAAAAGTGCTCAATACAAAGAAGAGGAAAATATAAAATGACTTTTTAGGAAAATTTAAAAAAAAACAAATAGTTACCTCTTTTCCGTAGTTAAATTCTATTTTTAATTCTGACCTTATGCCCACCTCGCTTTAACTTTTGGAAAAGAGGTAAATATTTTTTTAAAATTTCCCTAAAATATCATTTTATCACTCGTTACCAACTATGGCCTGAGGAAATACACTCATAGTATTGGAACATGAAAGCTTTTGTGTAACGATTTATAAATGTTTCTTATTATAATCTCTTTTAATAATATATATATATATATATATATATATATATATATATATATATATATATATATATATATATATGCGTGTGTGTGTGTGTGTGTGTGTGTGTGTGTGTGTGTGTGTGTATGCACGAGCTCATATGCACAAATAAAAGCAACAGAAAAACCTTTTGCGAACTACGTAAGGGACTGAATATTTTTGTGGAGAATAATCCTGAATAGGCCGGCTTTTCAGATGAGTTTTGCATATTTTTACTGGCTTTATCTTCATAATTATTCATTGCAATTTTGTCTTTGTTGTATTTATATTTGGAAAAATATGTGGATAAAAACTGAAATATTAAGAAAATCATTCCTATCTTCCTCTTGGCTAATCAGTTTCAGATGACCTGCAATTATGTTTTCTTTTTTCATAAATCACCTTTTTCATTGTGAATTTCTCGACTTTGTCTATATATCCTTTGTAGAACGTTCTCTTCTGGTTAGAGCATTCAATGACTGTTTTGTATGAATAGCATTTGTTATGCAACGTTTCTTGGCGATTTTGGTCATGTCTGCAGGAAGAGACCCAAATAAGTGTTTCTTTGTTCGTGAAACGTTCATTTACGTGTAAGTAGTTAGGGTTTTGTCTAACCAGGGTAGGGTTAGTGAAAGATTATTTTCGCAAAATACAAACAAATGATAACTCACAGAAATAAGAAACAATCCTGCTTTGTGGCTTAGATTATTATGTACTTCCGACTTTGATCGGAGTTTGAAACCAGACAAAAACTGATATTTTGAATAGTGATTCTAAAGACTCAGAATATTGCCGCTACACAGTCTTCAAAAATGTTTATTTCCTCCCACGCTTGCTAAACACTTAAAGGGAGATAAAACAGTTAAGGAACATGTTTTTATCGAAACCGTTCATGTAATAATTTGGCCAAAATATTAAGTTTTTCGATAGGAAAATAGGTATTCATAGATTTCTTTGGTGGTTTTTGACTAGGACAGAGAAATGTATATTTTGTTTCGATATTCACAAAAATGCTTGAATGAATACTGGTCCCTACTTAGAAAATTAGACTCGAATACCATTACTAATGAATTTGATCCTCAGCGAATGCTCTTTTAATGAGGTCTTGCTTTCGAGGAATAAAGAAAAATAAACGGGAATAGGACATTCAACAACGGTTAAACTATTCGAAAAAGATTCTAAGGTCAATTCGAAATTTCTATCAAATTGTAGCCCGTATTACAACAATTGTTCTTTTATTCTTCGTGGGCAAACAACATACAAACTTCGATGAAATTCATTTCACTTTCAAATCTAATAACGTTCGCTGTCATGTACTTTATGATATTTTCAATGTAGCGAATTTGTTCATTCAGCTTGTTGAATGTCGATCAGATCGTGGTTGGTCTTCAGTTGACATTTCAACCACGTGTAATTACCGCTTCAACAATTGTGCTTTAAGTAAAAACTTCTTCCTTAAGAGATTCCCGAAACATTACAGAAGTTTCAACTGATGAAACCCTCAACACTCCAATAAATAAAATAAAAAAAAAATTACGCAGGCACTCACTCTCTCCCTCTTTTTTTTAACCTTGGTAAAAACCGACAAACCTGCTTAAAAGCATAAAAAATTGCCCACAGGAAACAAAATGATAAATCTAGAATCAAGCTATATAGCAGCTCGGTACACAGATGTATCATTAGGTATCTAGAAGTCATCACGACTTCTAGATACCTAATGATACATCGCGCAACTACGTCTAGTTCGTGGTCCATATTCGAATTATAATTTTGAGGAAAGTATATGTTCCTGCTTCGGAGTTGAGAAAGTTACCTATTTATTATGATTATCAGAGTTGACCTCTGTGTTCAATACAAATTCACAGCCTGACTTAAAACGGGCAAATTTGGAAAAGATTAGCCCCAAATGATCTATCTTACATAGAATGAGGTTCACATATTCTAATGGGCAACTCGTCTGTATTCGATTTTGGATAAAATTCTGAATGATCATTTTCAAAACAGACACTCACCAATCAGAAGATTGATGCAGTACAATTCATTTCGCATACAAATTTTGTATTATCACTAGTTCGTTTCCTATTCATACAACGGTGGCCTTGTATCAGACAATGTATGACCAGCAAATAAAGATAATCAAAATTGTAATGACTGTACAGGCGATGCAAAGTCTAGAGGCAGACTAAAAGAGTTAATGTCATTGTAGACAAAACTGAAGCTGACAAATGAAGGTTTTTAATATATTTTTATGCTTTTGTAGTTTTATTCATTGTTTTTTCTTCTTCTCCTTGTGCCACAAGGCAGCGTACAGACATTTTGCTTTTGCACATAAGCAAAGATTGAACGGAATCTGCAACGTCGATTACTGAGATCATTTTGAATCAATCGATGGCGCCGATTTCATTCCATACAAGATGAATTATGGTCAAAATTACGGACGGGAATATTGACATCTACATAAATGGATCTTCGCAATATTAACGCGCGACTTTTAGGCGTGGTCAGGCAAAAGATTAAAACTTTCAATAATAATACACAAACGCACACACGCACAGGCATATATATAATTTATTTGAGTACCAATTTTTAATTTATACACTTTTGTTTTAATTTTATTGGGGTTCAGACAATTTTTTTTGTTGTTGTTTCCGAGGGAAGTTGATCCTAAATTGTACAATGTCTTCTGAAAGACTTCGGTTTTCAGAACACATTATCAAATAATGTTTCTGTGGGATGATATGATTATGCCTAAGGGTATTTATTGTTTAATTATTAGGTGATGTCTATAGGTATTCATAGATTTCTTTGGTGCTTTTCGAGTGTCGCTTCTTTACGTAGAGATTTTTTCTTCAACTATCACGTCTTGACGAATAAATTTGTTACGTTATGTCGTCTCTTTTTTAATTGTAACATATATATTTAGTATGTTTGTTTGTAAATTGAATTAAATTTCATTGATGTTGGTTTGTGTTTTTATAGTTATTATTCGAGCTGTTTTTATTTTTAAATTTTATGTGGTATAGTATTTTTGCATTTTGATACGCATTTGTTTGATTTCTTGTGTTTTGCTATTGTGTTGGTTAGTGATATGGGATTTAACTAGTTTATTATTCAATAAATGGCTGCCATATGTTTGTATGACTATATGTTTTAGGAAATATATTCACACAAATTGATGATGTCGCTAGTGATTCATCTATCGCTCCAACACTATGAAAATTGTAAAAGTCGGCATGAGAAAACAATTAAAAACATTAAACCAACATGTTACATTCCTTATGTTGAAGATATACTACATTTTCCGGTATACAAGATGAACTTTTTTCCTAAAAAATACCCTGAAAAATACGTGTCCGTCTTCCAAGACGAATGTAAGACCCAGGCTCAAGTAAGCTTGGACGGTCACCTTGACTAATAGAGGCGTGGATTTGTATGTTGAGTCATTACACTATAATGTTAGGTATCTATCTAATTCATAATTTTATATGAGGTAACCTCAGTACTTAGCTTTTACAAGTTTTTCCAAGCCTATAAACCTTCCTGGAGCCGAGCCACAAGCTTAAACATGATCTGTTTACTAGCAGCGGCGGTAGCCTTTCTATTCTATACTAAATCGGACGAGTGATTAGTGTAAACAATACGTGGCGCCAGTATGTGAGGAGAGCAATATGAATGTATTGTTGCTTGATAATGACTTTTTTTCTTAGAATTTTCTTTCTAATATTAGGGTGCGTCTTCCGATCTGCAGAGTCTTATAAGCTGGAAAATACTGTACTTATATTAACTCAAAATATGGACGAAATTAAAAAGACCGTAAACAAACTTCGGAAATAACACATATATATAATTATATATGTATTAATCAATTCAAATAATAACTTAAAATTCCGCTCATAAAATAAAAACCAAACTCAAACCAGAGTCTCCTAAACTGCAATGGCCAATGACCGCACAGATAGAAAAATATAAAACAACTATTAATTAACAAGAATTACCCTAACCATGGAACAGAAAATAAATCTACTCTTTGACATAAAATGCCAATTCTACAAATTATAATAACAACATATTCTGCAATAAACCTCAAGACAGGAAACTTGAAAAAAACGTCATGTCACTTACTAATGCGGGAAGACGCCACACATGAAAACTACCAAAGAAGCACAATGCATAGTTATAGGAATAAGTTATAGAAATAAGTTATAGAAATAAGCATGTCAAACTATAAAAAAAATCCTTTGATAATAGTTTCTTAAATGCGAAATAGCTCAGAGGACATTGCATAAAAAAATCATGTTCCAGTTCTACCCGGGAACCAGACTAATGGTCCCAACAGAAGAAATATCAAATAAATCAAGCAAGAACTTTCGTTGGTGTTCAACCAAACAGACACACACAAAAAAAAAACACACACACACGCTAGAGATGCGTGTATAGTCGTTTCAGTTTGTTATTAGTAGTACACAAATGTATATTTTTTAATATTTATATACAAATTGAATGCTGCTAAACGTTTAGCGGCATTCAATTTTGTTTTTGAAATGATAACGAAACTATCGTAACATAAAGATACAATACATTTTTTTTCCTTTTCTCATCCATACCCCTGACAACTTGCCATTTGAGTCGAAGGTTTTGACTATACGAATAGAAATTTCGGACAATTTATCCATACACCACAACAAAATTTTTTAAGAATATTCGTACATTACAATAAAATCATTCATTGTAATAGTAGGCATAAACATATTTAAAAGAACATCTGCTGTCCAAAAATACCGATTTAAATATAAAGTTGGAAGTAAATGCACACGCGCGCACACACACACACACACACACACAAACAGACATACACACACACAAACAGACACACACACACACACATATATATATATAATTTTAAGAATATCTACATATATATGTAAAGACGTTTAAATATATGAATCTCTTTCCTTTTCTGTATCTGTGTTCGTGTGTGTGTGCGTGTACGCATGTGTACGTGTGTGTTATAATTTCGAGAGAGATTCTGCTGAAGCAAGCAGAGTTTCATCCGTCTATCTGCCTTGTCAACCAAGGTATTAGTTTGTGAGGAATCAGAAATGATAAAATTGCTTAATGATCATTGTTGAAGACAACAATCAAAAACCTGTATCTCTACATAGCAAGAAATCTGAAATCACGTAATTGGCCTATAGTTGCTCACTGTAGTTAAGAATTCCTTTTTTGGTATCTCTTTTAGATGAGGATTTTTCTACCACTTGAATTTCATCTTCATCAGCCGATTATAACATTAATAGGCCAGTCGTCCATGTTGCATGGTACCCAACTTAAACTCATATGCTCGAATTCTATTAACGTCTAATATTTTCCAATTGACTATTTCTCGGAAATTTTATTTAATTCCACATTTTCTGACGATTTTTTTTTTGTTTTTTTTTTATTCAGAAGTTATATATTTCGTCTTAGACTTTGTTTCTTTTTTTCTGTTTATGCTTCCATAAAATGTCCTTTGAATGTTTGACAAGAGTGGTGTGGCGTGTGATTGATAATTCATTCTTTATACTTATTTAGTCCTACTTATTTAGAAATATTTGAGAGTATTTTCCACTAGTGCGGCTATTTATTTTTGGTTTATTTTGTATGTGCCACATAATTTGATACGTGGTCCGTTCTGGGATAATTTTTTCAATCTTATTTCCCAAGCTAGTTTGTAGTGATTAATGTCGAGTTTTTTCATTGCATTATGAACATTGCTATCACCATTTTTGTACCAGCGTAGATGAGGTCATTGAGTCTTCATTATAATAACAATAATAATAATAGTTTACTATGTTTTAAAACCCATTTTTACTCCTTTCCATTACTTGTCCCTAACTGATGGGAAGTTTTTCTACTTTTCCTGCATTGTTATTTGAAGTTTTTCTATTTGAACCTTTTCATTGTCATTTAGGATCGTAGTTTCTGCACCTCGTATTTCGATTTGTTTTTTTGTTTATTTTTCAACAGTCATCCTTTATTAGTTTTATGATATTAATAACTTCTTTAGGAAGATCATGTTCTTCATACCTGATTATATCAAAAGATTCCAGACATTCAATGTCTGATATCAAGTTAATTTCTTTTGTCTTCACTTGATGTTTCTTTTATTTATTTTTTTTTTTTTTGTTATTTCTATGTTATCAACATCGGGCGGTACGGTGGAATAATGATTAAGGAATCGGACAGCCGAGTTCGAATTCCAGTCAAATTCACTTACGTACATTCACTTACGTGCTAATAAATACCCTTAAGAAAGCTTCTTCTCCCTCCATCTACAGGTAAATAGCACGACAGACCGGGTTCTATAGAACTTGGATGGAAATTGGTCTACCGCAGAAAGAAATGCGCGGCAAAATCTTCCTCGTCAGTCATCGAAAAGATACATGATCGCCTAAGCGTGTATCACACATGACACATAACTGACTGTTATCAATATCGGCTGAAGATGGGAATGCATGATTTGCCTCGGAGGTAACAAAACAGGTAACTAATTTGCTAACTTTATTACAATTTCTCTTTTGTTGCTCAACAGTCACTTGACAACGACTGTACCTCAATCGTGGTCATAATATTTGCGATTTTCATCCGTAGTGTAAAGCTACGCCGCACCCAGTCAAATTGGCTGAGTACAACTGATTTCGGTGTTCCCCCGGCCCTGAAGACCTATTGTATCTCGTGTACTGAGACATGCGTGGAATGGAAATAGCAAAACAGAATGTGAATTCTACATATTACCTGTAGAAATAATATTAAGTTTATATTATTATATGATATTTCTTTTACTTGAGTAACAAAGTATTAGAAACAGACTTGATATCAAATGCTTTTGGTAGATTTACAATGTTCACTTGATACCCTTTTTGCAAAACTCATATTCTACCCGGTTTGATATGACTTGATGTGGGGTGGATAATTCATGAAAATATATTCAGTCATACGTACTTATGTTCACACCGTAACTATCTGGAGGTATATGTGTGAAGTAACAGCAAATCTGAAATTTCCAGCATCTTCTTTAGTAATACTGCCAACCCAACAACTTTTCCCAAATTTTCAATTGTTGTACCTGTTGTTGTTGTTAGTGTTGCAGTTGTTCTATTTTATTTTGATTGTAAATTTTCAGAATTGGTTGTCTACTTTGATTGAAAGTAATTTGTATGTTTTTTTTCCCGCCAAATGTATTAATTCTGCTTTTGAAAGCGATTTGTTGTTTTGGTTATATTTTTATTTTTACTGATTACTCTTTTTCATTTTATCATTTCCTTGTTCTTCCTGTTGCTTCTTTTATTATTATTATTATTATTTATTATTATTATTATTAATAGTAGTAGTAGTAGTAGTTGTAGTAGTAGTCGCAGTTGTAGCAATATAGATAGTAATATTATTGTATCTACGGATTTTCCTGGCAGTAATATGCAGTCTTTTTTCGAGAACTTAAGTGACAACAAGTCTTCACTAATCTACAACAGCCTCTTAAGAATTAATTTCTTTTATCATCTTTACTTTTTCTTGCCATTATCATTATTGAGATTTCCGGTGAACATAAAAATGAATCAAGTGACAACAAGTATAATTGTAAATATTACTATTTTTGACATGACTTTTGTTCTTACTGATTGCTATGAATATTTCCCTATTGTTTTTTTTTAAGTTTTTCAATCAACAAACAAAATCTCTTTTTTTCAGAATATTTTGTTAAATTTTCACAAGTGTTTATTCAGTAATGAATAATAAAATTAATTAATATCATACTGTCATTAATTGTCTTTTTCCATTGAGGTGTTTTTGTTTAAATTTTTCTCTTTTTTTTCTTTTTAAAATGTTCGGTTTTCTTTCGTCTTTGGCAGCCATTTGCAAGGCGCTTGACGCCGTCACTTTCGCGGTCGTTATTGGCGGAGGAGGTGTGTTCAGTGAAAAGAGGCATGCAATAACAACGAATTGCTCTCTTAGCATCACAGGGACAGCGATGGTGGCGAGAACGGCTGCTGCTGTTACTTTTCAATTCGATAATCACAATCTGCCATCGCTCGTCAACGCCGAAATTTTTTTTTTTTTAGTGTATTTTCCTTTTGGTTTTGTCTCTCTTACCATTTATAAGATTTCGCACTTCCACTTTTTTAACGCCACCAATCATTATCTACCTATCTATCTATCTATCTATCTATCTATCTATCTATCTATCTATCTATCTATCTATCTATTTCAATTTCAGTTAATTCTACACGCCAATTCCTGTTCAGTTTCCTTCCTTCCTTCCTCCATCCCTTCCTTCCTTTCCATATATAAATGTATATAATTGTTTTGGGGAGCATCTATATCTTTTCATATCTATCTGTTTATTGACATTTACCAGTGTATCTCATTTTTCTTTCTCTCTCTTTTTCTCTGTCTCCTTGAAAAGCATCGATTTCGAATATTAATTCTAACGCAAAAACTAAATTAAAACCTGTATTCTTAGTTTGGCGTTATATAATCTCGTTTTCTTTGTTTTAGTTTTTACTAATCTATTACATAATTTTCTCGGATACTGTAAAATATTTTATCAAAAATATTAAATATGTTTGAATGGATTAAGTAAAATAGTTAAGTAAAAGTGAAAATAGAGATTTGTGTTATTTTCTTAGATTCGTTGAAATGTTTTAGTTTGTCTAAAATTAATGACAACTATACAAAAAAATTTATTTGTGATTTAAGATTATTATATAAATTCAGGCAAATTTTAACGCTGCGCTAAATTTGTTAAATTTTCTAATGATTTAAATTTTTATAAAAATATACAAAAAGAACTTATTGAAAATTGTGACGTTTTCAGAAGGAATTACAAATTTAGTTAAGTCTTTAGATACTTTTGGAATCAAATAATGTATTCTTTCAGAAATTCTTTGAATTAATTAGAGAATATAAAAATGGTGATGTTTTAAAATAATTTATTTTAAGCACTGTTATTATCTGATAGATCAACAGCAATATTTTTTTAAATATATGTAAAAGTAATACTGCATTTGAAGATCCCGGAAGTAGCGAGTACGTGAGCTAGTGTTTATAATTCCATTATTGTGTTTGTAAACAGCCTGCCTCGATGAATATCAGGAATATTTAAATATAATTATTTTAGAATTTTGGTGTTTTGAAATAGGATCATCATTAATGTATGTTTGTACGCGCGCACGATTGTGTGTGTGTGTGTGTGCGCGCGCGCGCAGCTTTTTTGTTCTTTTGACTTGCCGTGCTTTTTTAAAGCGTCAAATAAAATTTGGGACGCCAACGGCGCAAGGGAGGTAACTCTATGCTAACACTTTCTGCCAAGGAGGGAAAGGACCAGTATAATTATCCACCTTTAATAAGTTAACGATATGGAAGGTGAAATGAACGACCGAGAGACGATGAAATTTCACAATTCAGTGTGAATTAATTAATGAAACAATGTTAAAAAAATTAAAAAGACTAATTGTAGAATAAAACGAATAAAGGAAATAATGGAAATTGAATTTTGATTCTAATGCAAAGGTAGAACTATAATCGTGAATTTAGTGTGATTTATATAAGCAAATATTCAGGTAAAAATTATAGAATAACCTACACATGAATTATTGTTTCCGTTACCTGATATCAGTACCAAGTAGTAAGCAATGTGAAAAATTCAAAAATGATCGTAAAACGTTGTGAAATAAATCCATTTATAAAATTTAGGTCAAATTAAATTTGTCATTGACTAATTTCGCGTAAAATGTATATTCATTTGTTTATATCGCAGATTAGCGTCACGATTAGAAAATGATTCCAATCACATCATACCTACTCTATTATAATAACTTTTATATAGAATAAAAATACGGATTTTATACAAAATAGTAACATGGATGCGCATCACCGTTTGCAAAGATTGAAAAAGTGGACATTTTTGGCATGTTTACACTTAATATTTACTTTTAATTTCTTCATATAAATATTACAGTTGATAGGCACTTTAAGAACGTCAGTTACCGCATAATTTCATTTATAAGTTGATGTTTAATGATCAATATTTGAGACAGAAATACAATAGTTCAAATTTTGATTCGTTCTTGTAGGATAAACAATTTTAACTGTCTTGAAGGAAAAACGAAACGATCAAGAGTTACTCAGCAAAGCACAAGAAGTTGTGGAGAGCCATGACCGTTGACATTCTAAAAGAACATGATACATCAATGAAGTATCCATTAAAAATAGTTTGCATAAAAGAAAGTAATAATTTTAAAGTTAGCCTATTCATATCCTTATCTTATGTGACGCTATTTTATATATATATATATATATATATATATATATATATATATATATATATATATATGAGTGTGTGTGTGTGCACATGCAAGTGGAAACTAGAGTCAACAACGAGTGGCGACAGTTTATTTCATGTTTGAACGCAATTTTTAAAGCTGAAATTTGCATGAAATCGACTGTCGTCACTCGGTGTTGATCTCAGTGTACACTCTTACATTTTCACACACAATATTTCTGATATTAAACAATTTTCCCCATAAATATAAATCATAAAATGATATATTTTATATAAATATATATATATTTATATATATATATATATATATATATATATATAGTGTATATTTAGGCAGCAATTTTTCATTAATGCATGTTTCATTAAATAATATAGACAAGTTGTGTCTATTTATTTTAAGTAAATTCCTTTCATATTGTCTGATAAACTTAATCACATTATCATTGAAAGACTAAAGGAAAACGCCATACTGATATATGTTTAAATCCAATCTAAGCTTTCGGCTTATATAAGCCATTATCAAAGATGACAATTTCAATATATCAAACAACAGACGGACGAAACAACAATGATAGTCCACCCTTGCTGCATGAAAAAATTTCAAAGAAAACTCAAACCCGTGTATACGAGACGCGGAGGCGAAAATCGCGTCGCAGCTCGTAGTGTCGCACATGACCACGCGAGAGTGAAAAACGAGAAGTATTAAGTATGGGACGCCGCTGGTATACACCAATGGGTTCTATTATAAATTATAGGCATTTAAGAATATTTGTGGAGATTTCATATGTTATTTTGTTTAGGTTAGGTTTCAACTGTTTTAAGCTTCAAGAATTTTTAATTTTTGTTTATTTTTTTCATGTTTAAGTATAGTTGTGTTGTCAACAAGGATTTACCCATACTTAATACTTATACTATTATTATAGTTATTTTAGGCTATTACACCGAAAACATATAAAATTGCTACACAATTGCAGTGATGTTTCATCTCATATCAATCTATCTTATCAGGCCATTATAAATTACTGACGAGTGAACTAATTTTTTTTTTATTTAAAAGCGAAATACAACCTCTTTTTTCGAAAAAAAGAAGATTATAACTCTTGAGGCCTTTACCCCGATCAGCCAATCAAATAAAAGCAAAATTAGAATTTAAAAATTAAAAAGCAAAAATTGAAAATTATTTTTATAAATGGGTCATGACCCGTAGGTTGTCTGTTGACAACAGCCAGACATTAAAGTTAAATCTGATAAATATTGTTACATAAAATATACAAACCAGAGAAACCAGGGTTCCTCTTAGGGAACTGTTTATCAGTTAAATGGATGATACTTCTATTTTTCGAGACAAGAGTTTGTATTTTGCTTTTAAATCCAAATAAATCTTTAATTCGCCAGTAATTTACAATCGCCTGTTGAAACACATTGGTATGCGTTGAAACACGGCTGCAATTCTGTAGCAATTTTACATTTTTTTATGCAATATCCTAAAATAAAAA
The DNA here is from genome assembly GCA_903632075.3 of Acanthosepion pharaonis. NCBI lineage: Eukaryota > Metazoa > Mollusca > Cephalopoda > Sepiida > Sepiidae > Acanthosepion > Acanthosepion pharaonis. The sequence goes on from CAHIKZ030004156.1 coordinate 3,170,509, forward strand.
AAATACTGAATATAGCCCTCTTTTAATTTAAATGTTACGAACGTTAGCATACTACTCTACACGTTCTCATCATACACATATATATGCACACACACACACACACACACACACACACACACACACACACACATATATATATATATATATATATATATATATATATATATATATATATATATATGTGGTATAATTCGACAGCAAGAATTTTATCAAACATTTTGTTAAATAATATGAACCAAATTTTATTAATTTTTTCAAATTTTCGATTAAGTTGTTTTGTGTTATCGGTACATGTCATATCAACATTCATATCAATATTTATTTTATATTATTTTTACAAGTACTTTCGAATATTGTTACATCAGCTTTTTAATTCCGGCGTTTTCACTTTTGATGAAACCAATTTTAAGTGCTTCAAGTTAGCGTCATATAAACGGTTAAATTGAAAATATATATATATATATATATATATATATATATATATATATATATATATATATATATATATATAATTTGTCTGTGTAGTGTTTATGTGTGTGTTTTATATTAAACATACCCCAGTGTACGGTCCTCTATTTATATGACGTCACCATATATATATATATATATATATATATATATATATATATATATATATATATATCAAATTACCGTATCAGCACAAAAATATGTAATTGTTTAGATTTTGGCCTTTGAATTGTAAATTTTGTTTTTTTTACTAATTTATGAACTTTCAACATTTCAATTTTCACTATTGAAATATACACCCAGATATGATCACCTCTTTTAGGAAATGAATTGTTCGTGGCTTATTTGTTTTTAGATGACAATTTTAGTTGATGTCAAAAAAAAAAAAAAATGAATCGTAGTTTCCGTTAAGTGTCGGAAGGGATTATATTTTGCAACTTCTATTCTGGAAATGTTCCATCTAAAAATCCTTACACTTGAAACCAAATATAGGGAAGCCCATTCCTTTAGAAAGCACATAGAACATTTTTTAGACAAAAAAATCAGAAATGGGACAGAATTGTAAGGTGCAAACATGCTACGCATCTGACACAGTGTGACACCATTTACCAGGACAAAAAGAAAAAAAGGAAAAAGAGAAAGGAAAGAAAGGAAAAGAGAGGCGAGACTTAAGCCTAGATGATAAAAGAAGCCACCAACGACCGGGGACATTGACAATGTTATTTCGATAAGTCGCAAATGGTGAAAGGTTTCATTACCATCGCAGAAAAATTCTAAATGGATAAGAAAATCGACTATGTTCTGGTGGCGAACTTGTGTTATCGGGGATAGATAACAGCCACTTAATGCTGACGAACATCTAATTGACAAATTCCAGATCGGCTAGCTAAACACCGGGAGAATATATAAACATTTAACTGTGTCACGGACTGCTGACCACCCACGAACTAAGGAAAACAAATGGAAATAGGTTAAGTCTTCGTCGAGGGAAAGATATCGTTAGACAAGGTCTGGGTTTTGTTAGAATGTAGCGATAAGGGCGAAACAATATTATCAGAAGGGTTGGCTGTAATTGCTGGACGACCACCCATTCTGATAATTGCTAAAATCTGACTGACGAAGTCCAGATGAGAATTGAGGTTATCACACTACTGGCCGCATTGTTCTGTTGGCGGCCATAGAAGATGAGAGCTGCGATCAAGGAAAGAAAAGGAAAAGAAAAAGATAAATTTTTTTTTTGAGCAAGATGTATTTTTTTTTCTTCCTAAAACAAAGCCAGCTGGATCACACACACCCGGCTGGACGCCATTGGCCGAGTGATAACGAGGGCCAGGCGGAGGTGATCACGTGAGGAAAGGCGGGAAGCCGCCGCCGCCCATTTAGAGGATAGGTATAAGAAGTTGCTGCGAGGAAGTGGGGAGAACCGTTGACGCCCCTCTGAAGTATGATGAGAATAAAGAGAAGGTGGGAGTAAGAGAAGACTTCCAAAAATGGAAAGGAGTGGAAAATTCCTGACCAAAAATAAAAGAAGTGGATATGGATTTAGAATTATCGAGAAACCTCCAACGCCGACAAACCCACCACGGTTTTGGTCGGCGTCCATATAAGCAAAGTCGCAGCGAGCAAAGATCAGTTCCGAGTTCAGCAGAGAAGAGTTCAGAGTTGAGTTCAGTTCAATCCAGAGTGCTCAGTTGAAGCAGGCCTCGCAGCTGACTAAGATTCACGCAACTTCCGAACTCATCTTCAATCCAAGAACAATTTATTTTGAAGAGCGACTTAGATCCACACCACCAAAATAAGTTTTTTCGACTTTCGCCTGAAGACACACCAAGAACCAATTTCTTAAAGAACAGACAACTTAAACTCGCCTAACAAAAGAAAACAACGTGTCACAATCCTTATAGCGGGTCGGGAGATAGACGCTGTCCTATGTATCCAGCAACCAGATATAAAGTATTGTTATCCTTTTTTTGATACCTTGAACTTTTGAGTTATCATTTTATTTTCTTTTATGCATAATTGTGTGATATTACCCTCGTTTGAACTCACTTTGCATTACGGCCCCAACGACTGATTGATTTCGTCTGCCTAAGATCAATTCACAACGTGGGTAGGCGGACTGGAGATCAACGCAGTTACTTTGGTAACCAGACGTTGGAAGCGAGTTGGGAACGACGAGGCTGATATCGAATCTAACCAGATTCCCATCCGAATCACCAAAAGGTTAGAACGTCACATTTGGGGGCCGCGACCGATACCAAGCCAGTTGGTCGTCACAGGACGGGACAACACGACTGACGCAACAGGCGGACGTCACGTTTGGAGCGGCGACACCCGAACGAAGCAGCGAGGAGCGAGCGAAGGCTGTGTTGAGGGACGTCACAACAGTATTTAAAAAGATTTACCAAATATTGTTGCCTATTCAATTTTTAAGCCACGTCGGAAAATGTCCTACTTCGACGCAGGTTCTGCGAATAAACAACATTGTGCATTGTGTTTATTAATTCTGCCGTTGAGGTAAAATGTAGCATAACTGCTGTAAAACAAAAATGACACTACTAATTTTGAGACTAGCTATCTATCTATCTCTAGCTCTCTCTCTCTCTATATATATATATATATATATATATATATATATATATATATATATATATATATTATGTGAATAAGTATATTTTGGATCTTGATTTGTTTTTAACATTGATGAAAATATGCTTTACGGTGATATTTTAAGACATTTTCGTGTGAATCTCGTTAGACTGAATGAATTTGGCTGATGGCAATATTACTCTCTCCCCGCCTCACTCTCTCAGATTCTGTGTGTTTGTGTGTGTGAGAGAGTGAGAGAGTGAGAGGAGAGAGAGAGTGGGAGAGTGACAAGGAAAGGGAGAGAGAGTGGTTTGAGAGTTTCATTTTTGACGCTAGGCAGACTAATGCCAGCTCTTAAACACGTTTAATAGTTTATGTCCATTAATATCCAATGGAAAATAATTGGCTACGTAAGATGTTGCCCTTAGGATATCTACACGTACCTATCAAAATATAAATGCACCCATAAATTGCTATGCAACTATTGAGATGTATGTATATATGACCATCAATCTATCTATCTATCTATCTATCTATCTATCTAAATGGTAGTTGTTTTTTACGGCAGAAATATTTTTATCACTTGGGCCATTAACGTTATCCGCTTTGTACTCTCAAGTTGAGGCCTAAGTTTATTAACTATGGAATAATATTAACTTAAGCGGATTGAACTAAAAATATCTTACTAATTTATGAAACGGTAAAAACTAATTGAATGTCTTTAGTTTTATTTGGAAATCCTTATTTTATATCACCCGCATTCCCTAGCTCCGAATTGTCTAAGAAAAAGACACGAAGCAAAGTCCATTTTCTCATTTCAACTAGGCAGGAAAGGGAAAATGATTTTACATAAAATGCTTCACGTTGGTCTTTACTAAAACCGCCAAATGCATTTTTTGCTTAATTTTCCCTCTTCTACTAATTTAGCTCCAACCGCTGATCATCATGGTGGAGACTGAGTTCTTGTATGCTCTTCTCCAATTCTTTACACACTCAGAAGATTTAATTGTCTGAAGAAAAAAATTAAAAACTTCCTATAAAATAGAATCTCGTTTTTTGTTTTTTTTTTCCTTTTTCGAATCCTCTATATCGTTATTGCTTCAAAATAATATTCAACGGGAGATTTTTTCTTTTTGATTTCGATCATCCGGTAAAGACCAAATTCACTATGAAGGGCTTGCAAATTTGCCTTGTCAATCGTACTTATGCAAGGATAAGCCATAACCTATATTTGCATCGATACAAAAAGCTTAGTTTATTTGAGCCGCAATAAGACAGCATCCACTGACAGTGGAACTCATGGATTCTGAGACTATTTCATTTACTATCATTCTACAGAAGGCATCAAGTAGCTTAATCAAGTCTGGCGCAGAAACTCAATAAAGAGACACCAGTGATGATCTTACTTATTATAAAACGCAGATTGTGTGTGTGTGTGTACGTTTATATATTGGATCGGATTTCCTACATTTTTCAACCGATTTTAACAAAACTTCACAGGACTGCATAAAATTACCTTGCGCTGGTTCTGACAGCGCCAAAAGTTTGGAAAAACACAACTGTTTTTGCACGAAATCAATTTGAAAACACGATAAAACACGATTCTGTCGCCAGAATGAAAGGGGGACAACTCATATCGAGTTATACTTATTATAAAACCCAGGTTGTTTGTTTGTGTGTGTGTGTGTGTGTGTGTGTGTGTGTGTGTGTGTGTGTGTGTGTGTGTTTATATGGGATCGGATTTCCTACATTTTTCAAACGATTTCAACAAAACTTCACTTTTTTTCGCAGGTAGTGTTTCTTTTTTCTTTATTTTTACATTCAGAATGCTTTAAAAATTCCATTTACATGACAATTGTTTATAATAAAATTCTATTCAAATTCAATCGATAGACTCATAACGATTGAAAACAATGTTTTTGTTTGATTTTGGGTTTGACCAATTCGTAAAAAAAAAAAAAAACTAATTAAGACATGCGTGTCCGTCAACCTTAAACAATAATCTTTGTCAATTTTATTTTTCAGACTTTATGATGGTCGATACTTGATCTATCTCTTACTGTTACATCCCCGGGTAACGCCGGGCTCTACTGCTAGTAAGCTATAAAGTACATTAGCGATTGTATGAATCAGAACTAAAAATTAGTCAAGTAAGGTAAAATTCAAAAACTCTTGGTTAGGAATTGGATAAGCATAAATCTTTATTCATGTCTACGCTTGTTAATATCATTCGTATGGGTTGTTCGCAAGTTGCTCTCTCAGAACACAGTGAAATCGTTTCTCATTGGATTCCTAACTACCATGGCTTTTTACCAGATTAAGCGAAGCGATTCATTAAAAAAATAATCATACCGCGCACTGAGCATCTTTTTATTTCTAACTAGTCTAATGGCGATAATAAATGAAAAGAATATTTACCGATAAATAAGTAATTCTGTTTCGTCTGAAAGTGTCGCTGTCTGGCCGTTTATAATCAGAGCATAGTATGTCTACGCTCTTTGAATAGTGTACGATACAAACATATACACACACATTAGTCCAGTCGACGGGGCTTGGAATAACCTGATTGCTTTCCTAATATAAAAACGTCGTGTAAGAAAACATGCAGGTTCAAGACTGTCATACAATGAAATGATTTCTCGAGAACTCACATTTCATGAAATCTAATATGTATTTTAATTTATGAGAAATTTAGCAAATTGCGTCATGATTTTTAAAAATACATTTAGGAATAATAGAGTGGGCTACATTGTTGGATCGTGCCTCGTTTTGAGTAAAGTAGGTAATTTTTTTTCTGTCAGTTTCGTTATAAAACAGATTGTGCGTGTCACACGGAGATGAGAACGCATTTTATTACAAAATTTGATCTAAAATTTAGGCGATAAATTGCTGCGTGTCAGATTCCATTTTCATGTCTCTATGATTTTTTTTCCCACTTAGTCAAAACAATCGTTTGAAGACTCTTTTCATGTGTGAGTATCAACACAATATCGAAAAGTATTTTCATGGTTTACAACACTATGCATCATCTACGCCGCCATCATGCATTTTAAAAATTTGAATTCCGTCGAACATATTCTCAATTGTAATAAATATTGTTAAAGAATCCGTTATCATGATTTATATTTATATAAGTTAATTATTATTGTTTACTGGCTAGTTAAAGCAGTTGCACATTTTTTTCACAGGCATCAAGATTTTGAATGCTTATTCGTAAGGCGTAGAGCAACAATTTCCAGTGGGATGATTAGCTCAGCACAATCCTGCCATCATGCGTACCTATGCCAGACTAATCAAAGTTAAGTAAATATCTCTGTGCTATTCTTTAAGTCGATTATTGGGTATTTCACTTTGTTTAAATTGCTGCCATTCTGTCTTTTTATATATATATATATATATATATATATATATATATATATATATATATATATATATATATATATGAATCTAATCCTACAGTGCCCTGCGTGTCGCTCGTTAGGATCAGACTAATATATGACACGTTTGATAGAAAATTGTTCACTCAAACTTGATGGCGTCTGAAGCTTTGTAAATGCCGGTGGCGCCATCTGCTGGCTGAATCCCGAAAAGAACGGAAGGCGTCCTTTGGTTTTCGACCGATATTTTCAGTCGGAGAGCTGTCAAGGCAAGTCAATGATCAAAGAAAGGATGGAAATATACGTGATAGGGAAAGAAAGAAGAAATGAATGAAAAACCAATGAAAAATGTCAAGAAAGAGAAAAAAAAAAGAATAAAGAGGAAAAAGTACGCAATATAGAAAAAATAGACAAAAAGTAAAAATAACGTAAGAAAGAAGGTTTAATGACTGGGGAAGCAAAAGAAAAGGAAATAAGAAAGAAAGAAAGAAAGAAAGAAAGAAAGAAAGAAAGAAAGAAAGGAAGAAGGAAATAAATAAAGCATAAATTAAAAAATGAAAAAAATATAGATGAAAAATAAAAACTTGAAAATTAAAATGTTCACCGTCGAAGAATTAAAAATGCCTGAAGAATAACAAATAAAATCAGGAAGAAAATTGATTTTATTTGGTTGGGAGGTGGCGGGGGTCGGGAGCAAAATGAAAATAAAGAAGATAAATCTGTAACTAATTTTAATACTAAAATAACTTCACTGCAAACAAGGTGATAATGCCACTAAGGCGCATGGAGTTACTGGGAGTAAAAAAAAAACGAGAATTGAAGAGAAAAGCCAATAAGAGGTTTCAGGTAGACAGAAGATGGCGATTGACGTTGAATTTAAATGTCTGAAACAATCTTCAAAATATAAGAAGCAAAAAACCGTAAGAGAATTACACAAGCGAGAAGTGTGAGAAAAAACTATCGGAATGGAATATTCTGTTACATCTAGCAGTAAAATAATGAGACCCAGTTGCTGATCTATTAATACGCTGACTTTCATGCAGGCGAGCTACCAAGGAGGAAAGCTCATTAGAACAATTGCCATGTAAACATTTATAGAAATTACAGAGTAAAGCCACGTGACGACGGTGGGGAAGTGACTGAAGTCAAGATGCCAGATCACTTCTTTGTATTTTTTCGACAATCCTGATATCTATAGCAGGGACGCCAGACCAAATATGGCAGAAATATTTAATGCATGGAAAAATGGTTGATTTATAAATATGTAAGATGGGTTCTGACGTGAAAAATTTTCTTGCACGACACAGTGAACCAACTTTCCTGGTCAGTAGACTTAGTAATTCATTTCAGGAGAAAACGTAAGCTGAAGAAGGCGCAATAAGGTGCTAGTAAGTTTGCCCCAGTTAAGCGCTGATTAGAGATCATATTCGAGAGCAGCTATTTCAGAGAACCTATCGGACTTACTACGCATTAATGTGAACTGATCTAGAAGCCGCTCATTCGACCTTCATGTCGCGATTTGTTTCGAACGATTGGATTCAACTAAATATTCAGACAGACACACCATAGCCCTTGAGCCTCTAGAGAAGGTTAGCATGCTAAATCCTGTCGAATGTCTCGAGATATCTAAAGGCCAGATCAGAAGGCCAGATCCGCGTAGGCCAGTCTTGGTCGGATCGAACTGTAACGATATGCAAGCTGCGCTCAACCGTGTGTAAGTTGCAGCACGGGGTGTGTATAAGACCATCAATGCCTCGAAGACCAAAGTTATACCGTCCCTTGTTGATCCAGTTAACTGGCAGCCACTGACGCTGGACGTTGTCAATCTGGAGGACATGCAGTCTTTCATCTATCTCGGTTCAACCATTATACCATCCGGGCAGGCTGCTGCTGATGTTGAATGCCGTATAGGGGCTGCAAGGTCCGCATTTGTGCGTCTCATGCGGTCACTATGGGGGCGACGGGAGATTTCCACGGCTATGAAGGGGCGCATTTATCAGGCTATTGTTCGGACTATCCTTCTCTATGGCTTCGAAACGTGGCCACTTAGAGCGGTTGACCTACGAAGGCTTGAAGTGTTCGACAACGATTGCCTTCGCTGCATTCTACGATGCCGCCGAATCGATCGTGTGCCCACAACCACTCTACATCATCGCCTGAGTCTCCGTCCTTTTCCAGCGTCGTCTCCGATGGTTCGAGCACACAGCTCGACACCCGGAGGGTGATCTCATCCGCGATGTACTTCTCCCGCTCTCTCTTCCTGGCTGGCGAAAATGTGTCGGTGGGCAGCTGAGGACGTGGGCTAGCACAATCAATGGTGACCTAGCAGTACTATCGGTTCCACAAGTAGTTGGTCTTCGACGATGGAATTGCGATTGGCTCGCCATTTCGTGTGACCTGGCTCAGGATCGGCGATCGTGGGCAGATCAACCCGACCAGGGTGAAAACCGATAGAAATCAAAGTCAAGATATCTAAAGCAACACGAGACTTGCCTTCTTTATCTAAAGCCTGATAGAGAGATTGAGTAATAAGCGTTAACACATCAGCAATAGACTTAGAGAAACGAAGGTCATACTGTTTATTCGAAAGAATGCCTTATGGAATGAGATGCTTCACTTATACGCAGTTGATTTAGTACTTCGCCAAAAAGAAGTACAAAACTAATAAGTCAATAATTCGAGGTGTCAGAAGGCTCACCAGAACTACACAGGAGGATTTCCAACAAGCTAGAATGCAAGAAACAACAAGGAATTTGGAGAGGACCGCGTGTGTCTGAGTGTTGTTGTATTAGAAACACGTGTGTAACACCTGGTAGAATATTAAAAGGTCTAACTACAAGAAAATTGCCAGACTCAAGTTAAGACCAACTGAAGATGTAAAGAAGACAATCAAAACCGATATATATATATATATATATATATATATATATAAACAAATATATGTATTAAACAAAACAATTTTACAATGGACAATAACATTTGTCTGTAAACATTGGTGTCTGTTCTTTTGTGAATGTTCGTACGTACGTGTAAATGTGTATAATATTCATGGCATCTTCCACAAATGGGAAGACGCGGATCTTCTAAGTGAGCTTACATTGTAGTCGCTGAAATGAAGAAATGAAAAAGAGAACGAGGCGAGAAGTCGCCCAGTATTTATAGTATAGGGAGAATGACCCCTAGTGACAATTTGGGAATTAAGGAGTAGCTAACTCCGACAAATTTATTGTAGAGGTTGACGAGAGCAGGAGCCATTCCAGGAGCACATTTCCTTAGGAGAACTGTAGGGATAATGCCAAGCCTTCTGGGGATCGAGTTGGAGATGACAGCAGAAACCAAGCAGAAAATTAAGAAGAAAATAATTTTAAGGAAATAAATTTTCGAAAAAAGAATTGAAGAAGAGAAATATATATATATATGTGGAAGAAAGTTCAGTGTGCTAACTACAGCTTTGTGACAGAAGGCCATGTATGAATGAATATTCAATGGAATAAATTATATGAACTAGTAAAACTACCCACTAATGATTTTGTTGTGGCTGAAAGAACATATCTCCAGATGTTATATAAAAGAACAAAGAAACAGAAATATTGACGTATTTGTTTGGTTTTAGAAAGTGACGCGGAAAATATGTAGAAAAAATAAAAGAAAAAGATGATACTAAGAATGGTGAGTGTTGTAGAAATTAGCAAACATCACAATTGCAATCGAAAAGAAAGTTGAAAAATGTCCTACAGTAAAGATGAAGTATAAATACGGCGCCTGAAACATCTTAGGAAAAAATGGTAATATCAACAGACGTGAGTAGAATGGCGACAAAATGGAGGCATCGAATGGTGGCTGTCTGGTTATTGCTTGGAAGTGAATAACAAAGAGCGATCGTGAAATGACGGGACGGAAGTGGCTGTCCGGACATAATTGCTCTACGCATGCGTGATAGGCATTTAGGGGGCTTTCAGTATCAATGTTTTCGCAATTATGACTGCTTTCGCCATTATGTGTTTATTGTTATCGGCATCTGCAACAGCCATATTAATATCATTATCATCAACATTATTTCCATTTTTATAATCATTTTTAGTTGCTATTCTAAAGTAAGCAAGCCTGCTTCATTATCAGTTGTAAGTTTGCCTAGAATCAAAAAACTGGCTAATCAGATAGTATTCGAACCGCCATAGTCTTGTTGTCATACTGACTTATATAATAAATATTTTCTTAAAAGCGACATTTAACAATTCTTTAGTTTATTCTTAACATCTTTTCTTTTCTTTTTGTTTTCTTTTTTTTTCTGTCTTCTTTTTTTCCTCCTCTTACTCTTCCTCTCAGCCATTATGCCTTTTTAACTCCTCTCACTCCTTCTCTCAGTCATTATGCCCTTTTCCTCCTCTTACTCCTTCTCTCAGTCATTATGCCCCTTTTCCTCCTCTTACACCTACCCTCAGTCATTATGCCCCTTTTCCTCCTCTTACACCTACCCTCAGTCATCATGCTCATTTTCCTTCTCTTACTCTCCCTCTCAGTCATTATATCTCTTTTTTTTTCTTCGTTACTTTCTTGATTCACTTCTTCACACTCCGTCCTCATTTTTCCTCTGCTTCATCATATTTAATTCATTTCTTCCATCGCCATTTTCTCTTTTCTTGCATTTCTTCCTTTTCCTATTCTTCTGCGTTTCACATTTTCTTTCCTTCCATTAATTCCCTTGTTTTTCTTTAAACATTTTCTTTGTCCTCCTCCTCTTCTTCTATCTTTATTCTTCAACATGATTCCTATTATGTCTTTCTTTTTCACTATATCTATCCTTTCTTCCCTTTTTCACTGTATTTCCAAAATCTTTTCTCTGCCTCACTTTCATCACTTTCCCTCTCTTTATTTCTTCGTTCTTTGACACATGTCGCTTCTTGTTTTACAAGCGCCAAAGACTTCAATCTCGCTAAGGCAAATTATTTTCTGTTTAATTAAGTTTTACATTAAATTCTATTCATTTAATCATTTTTCGTCCTGATGTTGTGGCTGTTAATGCCGTTAAAAGTGTGGATTTTGTGTTCTCTTCACAGTAGTCACTTCAATTGGCTTTCTCCAGCAGAGAAAAATGATTGGCTTCGACTTTGCACGCAGTTTTTCTTGTTTTGGATAGCGACATTGTCACATCTACTTTTTTCTGGTCTTATATTTGAGATATACATTTTGTATCGCATCAACGGGAATGTTTTTTTGAGTTTGGAAGAAAAAGCTAAGCACGTAATATCTTGATTATCAAAAATGAAAAAGTTTTCTGTAAGACGGCTACATATATTTATTTAGCTTAGCATAGGCTGGTATAGGGCTACAATATTGTAGCACCCAGTATGAATTATTGACTGTCGGTTCATATCTACCCATCGATCTATCTTAATTCAAATTAGATTAAATTAAAATTTCTTAAATTAAAATTTCTTATATTATACGTTACATTTTGTCTTAGATGCAAGAGAACGCATACCGTGACTCAATAAATAGCTGGAATAACCATTCCTCACGTGTGGTGGAGATGTTTTTCTTTTTTGTCTTTTTTTTAGCAAGCCTAGGTTTGTCATCGCCCCACCTACATTTCTGGCTTGCTGCAACTTTTGTTTTTTAAGACGCTAAAATCTCTATAGAAATAGAACAGATATTAACAATGGACAATATTAAAGAGCGTACAATACATGGTGAGACTGAAAGCGTAAACCGAAGAATTTATTTTGAGGTCGAAGGGATAATTTCCTTGGCGATCTCAGAAGAGAGTTTATTGATTCGATCTTTGTCGCTTGGATCGTCGAAGTTGTAACGAAATTGTAAATTATGTGAACAAATATTTTACCCGGATTTCTGCATAATTTTAAGCATCTTTATTTTCAGTGTTTTATCACAACGTTTCATTCTTTTGGGGGTGCGGAATTTTGTTTAGAGAATCTTGAACGAAGTCTTCATTTCTTTCTCTGATCTACATTCTTTTATTTCATTTTTATCGCGTTCGGTTCTTGTTAGGAATTTTGAATTTAGTAATTGGCACCTTTTCTTACTGTTTTGCCTTTATGCATTCTTCACTGAAGTGAGTCAATATTTGATTCAGAAATTGAGCACGCAACTTTCAAGACTTGAGATCATGATAAAATAGTCGTTAAGCTGTCTGAAATTACTGAGCTAAAGCAAAAATTCAACCTACGTTTGGAGTCTATGTGATTGCCATTTACCAATCAGGGGTTTCACTATCGGCTTGGATTTCGATTCTGTCGGTGTACCAATACGAGATCTTACTGTAATTCAAATTTTCTGTAATTTCTGTCTTTTCTTTAACTAGAACAAATTAAATATAAATTTCATAGAAGCAGAAATTTGTCCTTTCGATATTTACAGTTGTAAATTCTAGAACTGAAAGAACATACAACTTATTTAAAAATTCGAAGTTATAGTAAAGGTATATAAAAGCGCACTTCTTACACTATTTAAATAACACACACACGTACACACACACACACACACACACACATATATATATATATATATATATATGTATATATATATATATATATATTCTTTCAAAAAAATATTTTAAGAAAATATTCTTTCACTAATTTTAAAACTACCAGCATATCTCGTTCATACGCGTTCATATGTAGTCGTGGCAACATCAAACAAAGCCCAATCCCATAAAGTCCCAAATGATGATACCTATCACAAAAACTTTTTTCCAATTTGTGATACTCAGTACTGTTGAAGTCAACACTCAGAGGCGACAAACTGTTTCATGCTAAACGCAGTCATCAGGCCAGCTATTTATCCTATAAATATAGGATACCATAAAACTATATATATATATATATATATATATATATATATATATATATATATATATATATATATATATGTGTGTGTGTGTGTGTGTGTGTGTGTGTGTGTGAGTAAGTGTTAAAGTGGTCAAAATCAGGGATAGAGCGTATGTAAATATAAAAGCGCAAATTGAAGTCAACACAACTCGACAGCCTGTTTCATGCTAATCGCAATCGTCAAGCTAGAAAGATATATATATATATATATATATATATATATATATATATATATATAGAATCCGATATCTCTCATATTATTAATTTATTTGTTTAAACTTTATTTTTAAATGTATACTCATATATGAGTATCCATAATGTTTAATTTACTGTTTAATATTCGAGTAGATGCTCTGTTTTTATTTATTTATTAAGCAGTATATTTTACATACTGTTTAATAAATAAATAAAACAGAGCATCTGTTCAGATATGGGTATATACATTTTAAAATATCGTTTAATTAAATTATTATATATATATATATATATATATATATATATATATATATATATATATATATATATATATATAATCTACCTGTAGAAATTGATAAGGTGAAGCGGATCAAATGCTTCAAACATTGTCTAATTAAAAAGCCACTAGAGTGGGAAATCCTTACCTTTCAGAAACATTGTATTAAATATTTTCATTATTTTCCTTATTTCGAGTTAATAAAATTTTAAAATGTTTCCAAAGTGGATGAGAAAACTCGAAAAAAATCTTCAGATTGGAAGCATCAATATCCGTTTGGATTGATTCATTCTGTGAGAGCAAGACCGCTGGGCTAACAACCGCTTTGTGTTAGATGTCCATGTATAAATAAATGTCAAGGTGAATAGATGAAAGAAACTAATAAAAATAACTGAGATAACATGAGATAACAAATAACATGAGATTGTTCGGGTTGAAAGCACAGATGGATGAAAACATCTTCTTAGAATATGGCAAACTTAGTGAAACTGATGAGGGGAAAATAGCAAGAATTCATTAAAAATGTAAGGTTAGAAAACAGACAGATTTGTATAATATGCATTTAACACTGAAGTATATTGACTGCTACAGTTTTAGAAAGACTCGATTATAGCATGGACAAGTCCACATTGAAGAGCAGCTAGATAGAAATTTGTGATACCATCTTCACCTTAAAGTCAACTAATGAAAAAAAGTGCAATACTCAATTTTTGCTACCTCAGTTTCTGTTAACTATACCAAATAAAAGAGATTTAATTCTACCAAATTACAATATTACCAGTTGATCTATAAATGATTCTGTCCGAATGGGAAAAATTGTATCTGTGATTAAAAATGGAAATAACAACGGAATAAAAGGCAACTAAAATTAATATATTCCACAAGATGTTTTAATTTGATGATTGCGATGGATTTTTAATATATAATACAGCTTTTTAAAAGATTGGCAGGTAAATTTAAATTGTCCCTCGGATCTATAAAAACACTTTTACTGGTAGTAATGGCAAACTTACTGGAAAAATGAGCGAGATAGGGAATTCGGGTTGAAGCCTTCTTGAAGATAACTGTATGGAAGGCTGGAGAACCCACTAAAACGATGATATTGCTCCGAATAATCCATGAAAATGAGAACTTGTTTTATTCTAGTCAAGAATTCTGTTACTAAATATTCATAAAAATTGAGTTTGAATCACATTTCTCTGGAATGCCAATGAAGTTTCTCAAAATTATTTTAAAAATAAGTGTTCTTTTTTACATATTATGTAGGAAATGAATATGATTAAATGTTTAGACGCGTTGATTTTAGCTGTTGGGACCTTTTTAAAACATCTATTTTTGGCAATAGGAATGCCTGTTGGAAGGACGTCTTCAAACTGTATTTAATCATGATTCTTTTGGCGCCAAAATTGAAGACAAAATAAATCTATGTTTTCGGCTATCAGCCAATAGAGAAAACGGATCATTAGCGAAATATGTGCGCTTTTAGAATCGTCTTTATCGAATAATCTTTGTGATGCGTAATTCCACTGGCAGCGCAATGGGTGGGGGAATTTTCCCCAGACCAAAATTGGTTTGTGAATATAAAAGGGTCATTATTAGCGTGAGAAGTTTAAGGATTGTCTAGAGTAGAGGGAAGAATCTTTTTTTTGTTTTTAATTTTATTTTGGATGCAGCATTAAGTTAATTGTAATCTAATAAGACTAAATTCAAAATTTTAATGAAATATACTTCAGATTGTCAATTATTCTTTTTAATTTAATATTTCTCAACTTCAAAAAATGAAACAATTCTTAATTTAATTAAGATTTTAATGACTTGCTTATGACTGATTTTTGTAGAAAAACATTTGAATATTTGATTACAGCATGAATGATTTCAGTTTCATCTGATCGTCAAAATGGTATCCGTTATTTTTTACCTTAACAGCATCTTGATGAAACTCATATTAGCAGTTTATTCACCCTAAGCGATTGAATTATATGATATATTTTCTTTTTAAAGTATTGATAAAGTCCTTCCATTACGCTGACGGTTAATCGAATAGTTATGGTTCGTCTTGAATGAGACACAGTTGTTTTTCCTTGAAACCATCTCTGTATCTAAGCTCATCTATATCTATATCTATACCTTTATCTCTTTATCCGTATATAAGCTCATCTGATAACTTTGACAATGCATTCTTTTACGATCTCAATATCGCGCTGAATGATTCCCTTTGTTTCCTGCGTATATAAAATACATACATCATTAAGTTACATCATTGACATTAGAATGAAATCTTAACGCTGCTTAAAATAACTATCTTGATTTTTTGCTTTTCATCTTTTAATCGGTGTAAATCAACTTTTTCCCGCCCTTTGTAGTCGTTATGTGTACCATAATTCTGATGAGCATTGAATTTTATCAATGTCGATATTACATAAAATAAGCAAATCATCTTTTCTTTAGCAAGAACAAGATAATATTACTGCTTCCAATGCTCATTAAAAACTGTTTCCTTCCTTCAGAGTTCTCTTAATCTTCGTTGATATGATAAAATCTTAAGTAGACAAAATGAAAAGTGTAATCAAATAACGTTGACACGGTAAGAACGTGAAAGTATTCTCAAACTGAACTGCAAATGTATGTCTACTCTCCTTAAAGGTTGATAGTAGACTGAAATTCCCCATTAACTCTCACTAACTTTCCCTCATCAACCAGCCTCGGACGGTAGTGGCGATAATCAAGCGGACAGATTAAAGTACCTGTAAAGCAAAAACAATAACATAGCTGTTGTCAAAATAATCCTGATAACTTATTAATGTTTTTTTTTTTTATTGTGGCTATCAGTCAGAGATCATTATTATATTAGATCTTTCCTTCTTTCATATTTTAAGTAGACTGATTTAGATAAAAATAATAAAAACAACAAAACAAAACCTATTGATAAAAATAATGTGATTCATTCTGAAGATATTGAATTCAGTTGAAGGACTGCACTTAATGGCCTAGAAGGCGGCAAATTCTCGGCTAAAGTTTGTATTGGTGTGGAATCTATAAAGAAATATAAAAGGAGTTCGTCTAACAAGATGATTCAGAAGTTCACAGGTGTCCAACGATTGTGACATTGTGACAGACTCAGCAGTGATTAGTAGAGATGTGAGTCTTGTCACTAAGCTTAAAAAGTTTCCAATTGACTCCAGTAAGAAAGTAAGAATGATAAAAATGAGAAAATAAGCAAGTCATAATTTTTTACTGGGGTCATACAGCTATTACTGATATAGGTATAAAATACATAATATTTTAAGCCACGAAACCCTCTCAGCAGCACACTCTTTTTTTTTTCATCGACGTCTTTCCACTGCTATTTCAGTCTCTAGAACGTTTCTTTCTATATAGTTCGACGATTAGGCTTGCATTTGACTTGTCATTGATTAACATCCTGCTAGTTTGGTAGAATTCAATTCTTTCTTGACGGACTAAATGCTTTTCTCTATATCTTTCCGGAAATCTACAGAAAGCAATTCGAATCACCGATAAGACGAAATGTCAACAAAAAGGGACTAGATATTGAGATAAAAGCAATAATGATCTCGCCATAAAAAATGACCCAGTCTATTGGAATATATTGGATGCTTACAAAACGATATAAAATATATAAGGAAATGTTAGTATTTGTTTGGCGACATCTCCAAACCTTCTATCGGTTAGATCAGTTTTTGGTTTATTTATCGTGAATACGACGCCGAACAAGTAAAAAAAAAATGGAAGTTCATAGAATATCGATTGACAGAAGTGTTTTATTCTCGGAGGACAGAATTTGACATATTTCACTCATCTAGTCGCTATTTTTTTATTCGAAGTAGAAAGTAGATATAAAATTAAGTCCAAGGTAGGTAATCACTTAAGATGAGAAAAGTAACACGCTTTGGATTCAATTCTGAGAATGACTGGAACAACAGCAAGTGAATAAATGGCTGGAATTGAACAGATCAAATAAAGAATAGATGCAACTGAGACATAAGGTCTATTGAAAATGAAGTATATTACTGCACGCAATACTTAACGTCTCAATATGATTTACTTTAAGTATCTGACCAACAATCAAAAATTGAGAAACCAAGAGTATATGCAATTGAGAAAATAAATCATATTACGAACCGTAATTTGGACATTGATGCTTTGCAAGTAATACTGCACAAGACGATCTGGAAATAAGAAAAGCTAATCGCCGAGATTGTCAATATTTAGCATGGCTGACAAGTCACGTTCTTCTCTCCTTGTCGGTCGTGTTATTTTCTGTTTGTTTTTTTCTTTATTTTAAAAATGCGCCGCATTCGTGCGAAACGAGTGTTGATTGATAGATCGATAATAATAATAATAATAATAATAATAATAATAATAATAATAAATAATTAATTTATCGCCATTTTCACCAACAATATTACAACTTTTTCCTATCTTCCTTTATTTGCATATAATATTAATAATAATGTGTTCAGCAACATCAGAATCATCATTGTTGTCGTCATAACTACTACTATTAGAGTGCTATATATGTTCTTTCTTTTCCCTTTAAATAATAATCATTATAAAATACCTACATGAAGATAATACACGTATAATACTAATAGAATTTTCGCTTTGATTGTAATCATAATTAATTCTATTAATAATGATAATAATAATACAAACACTTAAATACCAACTCGAAAATTAACTCCATATTCCCAAATGCCTACAATCTTTATAATTAAAATTACGGAGAGAAAGTCAATAGCTATTGCAATTTTGTCTCTAATGATTCGACAATAAATAAATAATCATTCAATAATGTTTCGCTTACAAACCAAAAGCCGAATTAAACGAAATACTAAAACTCATTTTATCAAGTTACAATTGTACGTATTACCCTTTATTTGTCTGCTATCACTCTTATCTCTACATTAATAATCATTGTTTGAATTAGTTTCTACGTAATTTTTTGTTATTTTTATCCTTCAAAGTAACTTTATATATAAATATTTAGGTCTTAGTCTGTCCACTAATTATTGATTAATAATATATTCTCATTTATCTCAATGGCGAAGTGTTTTATTTAACACTGTAGAACCTTGTATGACGCTGTATATGTTGCTTCCAAGGCTTTCCTAATAAGATTAAACTAATGCTGCACTTTATCAAATAAGGTCAATTTTAACATAATGCCAATACAAAGATTGCATTTTACCTTCAGAAATGTTATTTAGATGAAATTGTAGAATTGTTTTATACAAATTCTTATTAAATTTAACGTTTAAAGAGTTATCTTTTATTTTATCAGATTAGATGATCAACATTTCGGGAATTGACGCCGAACAATGCGACGTAATGTGGAGAGTTATGATTCTATAAATGACATAATTGTTCGTTTAATTATTCCGCGTGCTCTCTCTATTAAGCCATTATATCGTGGGTGGTATATAGTAATTTTTGATAGTTCTAAAATCAACTCACTTTCAAATTGATTTCTCCTGTCACGACATAGGGAAATACTCGAAATCTTCTGGACCATGTGTTTAGCTTCCGTAAATGATTTTACGGAATTCCAGTTAATGAGTGAACATCAATCCAGCTTATTGAACGGTCTATATATACGTTAAAGTTTATTTATGGGGACTTAAATATAGCTCTGAAACATTACCGACTGAATGGAATGGTCTGACAATATCTATGTGGACAGTTTGAAAATGTAATGCAGGTAATACAAATTTTGAAAGAAATATTTTTTTGATAATTTTTCACTTACAATATTACATTTTTATATATATAAAAAAAAATTCATAGATGTTTACATACTTGGTTAATAGTATCTGGATTTTATTAACGTTATCGATGTTTCCTCGAGACACGTTACACATCATTGCAGCAAATCTACAAACAAACCGGTTGCTGCTGCTGCTAGTGCTGATGACAATCCAATCCCAGTATAAAGCGATGAATGGCGAAATAGATTTATGCAAAGTTTTAAGTCTAAAATGTTTAGGATAAGAAGTGGATACATCACGTATCTTTGAATTATTACCAGACAGTTATTTAAAATTAGTAACAGATTATGCCATAAATATTTTCTATTTTTGTTTTTCTTTCAAGAATGAAGTACAATTACATTTTATTCAATTATATATTCGTCATTATCTGAAATTACTTCTTGTGACTTTTACAGTTTAGTATGTTTTGATTTGAGAAAAAATTCAACTGACTCTTGAAACTTGTTTATATGAGAGAAGGTTTTTTTCCCATCGAAGTGTTTTGCAGTAATCAAAAAAAAAATTAAGAATCGGTTGGTAAAAGGTCAAATGAATATAAAAGATAGGATAGAAGAGATCAGCCAAATTGCAAAGCTTTTTCCTATGTTATTCATGCTGTTGTCAGGAAGGAGAACAAACTTTTTCCTTTAATCTAATTTATACGCTGCCACTGACGGGCAAAAAGTTATGTACATTAGTGTAATCTAAATATATTCTTAACTGCCATGTATGATTAGCATTTAGGAAGATACATTTGTTATTAAAACTGTCTACAAAAATGAAATTTATTTAAGACTCAACACAATAAATAATATGAATTTTTCATCATTAAACTGTTGCTAAATAAATTCTGGCAAATCACAAATATCTATTTTTGTTTCAAAAGCTGATCGTCACAAACATTCATAATTGTATTCCGATTACGTTGATTTGGGGTTGTATTAAAAACGAATATAGTAAGTACGTTTCTTGGTTATAAACTTTGAAAACGTCATATCGAAGTTTACGGGCTGTCAGTATAATGACAGCGAAAAAGAGACACTGTTCAATAGACTTCAAGCAACTGACATAAATAGAATACTGTGTATGACGTATATTGGGAGAGGAACCAATAAAATGGCTATCATATTGGTGCCATTACTTACTACTGTTCAGTTATTTCTCGCCCTGTTTCCGCTGAAACTGATCAGTATTAAATAAAACCGATGAGATATCCCGGGATATCTCATCGGAACGATAACAATCTCATTGGACAGATATCAAGCTAAGACGGTATATTAAATGAATTTTACTAGAATTGACACCGGATGAAGGCAGGAGGGCACAACGGCCGAAACGTTGTGATAACAACAACAAAGATGAGCACAATAGCACGCATGTAAATAATGATAACCCCTGATCTCAAAACTTCAAGCAAAAATTACTTTTTATTTTATTACCTTTTTAAGTATCTGTCTATATTTCTGAGATGAGGTATTATGTACATTATTTACATTATTCGGACTATTGTCCTCAACTTTGTCGCCATATTTATTACAACGTTTCGTCCGTTGTACGCTCCGGCCTTCTTCAGGTGGTTGGGATGTCGAACTGAACCCTTTATTTCGCTCTTTGAGGTAGACTGTTCAAGTTCCACGTGCCATGTTTGATGGATGTCAGTTATCAGTTATCCCCTGTTAATTTCTCTTTGAATGTTCTCCACTGCCTTAAGCGGATATTGAACTCACACACTTTGGGTCCTGTCACTGGATCTAACTAACTACTTTATCCACTGTGCCATGTGTCTTTGAGGACACATAGCATAGTGGATTTTTCAGTGAGCGAAATAAAGTGTTCAGTTCGACATTCCAACCACCGGAACGTACAACGGCCGAAACGTTGTAATAAATATGGCGACAAATATGAAGACAATAGTTCGAATAATGTAAATAATGTACATTTTTTTAGTATTTAACACTGAAAAAGAAATTCTTTCCTATTAATTTCAGCAGTCTCTATAATTTCAGGTGCTTTAATTATAACCCGTTGCCCCGGAATGTGCTCTAATGCAGATTCCTCATCCATTTACAAATAATCACAAAAACACATTTCAAGATAATTCAGTATTTCTGCGCTAAAATGCAGTTGTTATTGCACGAACCCTAAAGAGGTGTGCCCTTGTGCACTATAAAAAAAATCATCAAAAAGGTTGTATTTAAAGTTCTTTTTATGTGGTTAACATTTTGCAATATCATTAAAAAATTAGTCATATTAATATAATACTAATACTTCAAATAATTCATTTAATTTAAAAATATAATTAATGACATGAAATAAAATTGTTTATTATGTAAATGTGTGTACATGTTAATTTTCCATGTATTTTTCATAGTAAAATCTTATTACATAAAATATTTATATAAATATTGAAAGTGCATGCATTCAATGTCATTACAGTTTAGAGGAGAAAAGAAAATCTAATCGCATTGGTTTAAAGAGGCTTGTATTTATTTTCATTTATCCGCCAGTCTTTTGATGTCTAACCTTTTTATTAGAAATGGCGCTAGAGTTTTTGCGAGCACAGCAAAGAAATATTTATTTCATTTTGTGCCGGTGTAAGTTTAGCTTTGTAGATATGAAGAAAGATATTCAACAGCGTAGATGTAGCTGTTCTAGCAAACCATAAAATAAAAATGAATGAGAATTAAAAATAAAATATGCAGGACTGAGAAGAAACTTCCTCTAAATAAAACAATCTGAAAGTGAGTATCTTATGCAAAATTACTGGTACATTGAAAAGGACACAGTGTGACGTCCCCCGGTGTCGCTGCGCCAAATGTGACGTCTGTCTGGCCGCGCCTGCCGTGCTGTCCTAGACGCGGCGCTAATTGTGACGTCATCCCGTCTGTCTCCGCGCCGTCGCCATCCTATCCTGTCCTGCGACGACCAATGTGACTTGGTATTGGTCGCGGCACCAAATGTGACCTTCTAACCTTTTGCTGATTCGGATGGGAATCTGATTAGATTCGGCACCAGCCTTGTCGTTCCCAGCTCGCCTGCAACGTCTGGTTACCGAAGTAACTGTTTTGATTTCTAGTCTAACCTACCCACGTTGTGATTTGATCTTAGGTAGACGAAATCAATCAGTCGCCGGGCCGTAATGCAAGTCGAGTCCGAACAAGAGCAATACCGTACAAGTATATGTAAAAGAAAATAAAGTAATAACTCGAAAATTTCAAATGTGTTAAAAAAAGGATAACAATATTTTATATCTGGTTGCTGAATACAGGACTGCATCTTTCTCCCAGACCGCTATATGGATTCGTGACACTTTGCGTTTGTTAGGCGAGTCTTAACATCTTAAATTGTTCTTTTAAGAAACTGGTTTTGGTGTATCTGCAGGCGATATTCGTAAAACTTGTTTTTGGTGTATCTTCAGGCGATATTCGTAAAACTTGTTTTGGTGGTGTGAGTCTAAGTCGTTCTTCAAAAATAAATTGTTCTTGGTTAGAAGTTGAGGTCGAGAATGCACGAATCTTAAGTCAGCTTCCTGTGAGGCTGGCCTTCAGAGCTCTCAGCTCACTGCAACTGCTTGCCTGTCTGTCTAACCCCAACTGCGAACTGTTAACTCAACTGCCATCTTACTCGTTGCGACTCTGCTTATATGGACGCCGACCAAAACCGGGGTGGGCCTGTCGGGGTTTGAGGTTCCTTAATAATTCTAAATCCGCATTAAGGGTTTTTCTTTGTTCTCAATCAGGAAGAATTATTAATTTCCATTTTTGGAAGTCTTTCGTCCTCCCAAATTCTTCCTTTGTCATATTGGTATCTCACCCATACCCTCAGAGGGTGTCAACGGGTTTCCCTTCTCTCTCACAGTGGCATCTCATACCGATCCCTTCAGGGGGCGCCAACAGGCCTCCCCTCCTTCTTCACATGATTACCTTCGCCTACCGCTCACGCCACCATTCAGCCAATGGGCGCTCAGCGGCGTGGGTGTGGCCGGACTAGCCTCGGTTTAAAAAATCTTGCTCAAAGAAAAAAAAAATTATCTTCCTTTTTCTTTTTCTTTTCTTTCTTTTTCTTCTTCTCGACAACAAATCCTTAGACTCTTATCTTAACCGAATGTCACCTTGACTTTATCAATCGAAACCTTCGCTAAACAAGTGGGTGGTCATCTGGCGATATCGACAGCCAATTATTCGTTCTGATAAAATAATTTTGCTATCATGGCCAGCTCTTGACACAAAACAGGTGCCTTTTCTCAAATGATACCTCCGCAGTTAGTTAAGGGTTTAATCTTTCCTTCCTGGTATTCTGCGGGTGGTCCAGCGGACATTTTTCCCGCGACCCAATTAATTTTTATCTCTTAGAATTCTGCCCTGTAGGCCACCTGACCGACCTGAAATTTTCATCATTGCCATACTCGGTGCGCCGTCACAAATCAAACGCGACAGATCCGCGACCTTACTTTCTTCGCTAATGAAAATAAAATCTTCACCACTTTTCCTTGTTAGAAAAAAAATACATCGTCTTTTCGTGATAGATTCTTATCACCTAATTTAATTCTCGCCTTTTTTTCTTTCTTTTTTTTCACGCAACCCTAAATAGTGTCACACAGTCCCATTTCAAATCGAGATTATACCATTTGGTTAACAAACTGCGACTTTCCTTCAAATGTCTGCTGTTCTTGAGGTTTTATTAGCTCACGTAACCATATGCTTCCATCAGATTATCATGTTAATCTTTAAAATAATTGTTAGTGAATTCGTTTTGCTAGATCGGAACTCATAAATATTAACTTGCAAAGCCAACAGAGACTTATTTTTCTAAGAAAATATAAAAGGCAAATTAATGTATTTTAGAATATGTTTAAATTATCAACTTGAATTTATTTTCGTCTTTAGCAAGAGGAAATTAATTAAATGACAGATATCACCAACAGTAAATTAGTTAAAAAATTGTGAAATTTGTTTCCAAAATTTTCTTTTAGACACAAATCAAAGTAAAACCAAACCAACAGCAGCAACAACAACAAAAGTTAGTATACATTCATAGAAAAGATAATAGAACCTTCTGTTGGTAAGATATCAAGGTATCTATCTTTTAGGAATCTCAATTCATTTAAATTTCCTGTTCGAATAATAATAAGAAGAACCACAAAAATTTCATTCAATTTATTGCGTCAAAATAAAAGATATTTTTATTACTTTTGTCATTAACTTTACAGCATATTTATTGTTTTGTTCTATGATAATTCCACTTTTTCAAATATTTTTATGCTTTTGATAAAAGAACTGTCCTCGAGACATTTTGAACACCTCAAGAATATTGATCATTCTGTGATGAGCGCTACACATCGTTATCAAACCAAAGTTGCAATATCTGATGAGTAGGATGAATAAATGATCTCATCACAACTAAATTGTAACCATATTTTGCCAGTTACCAAAGAAATATGCTGCCGAGTTTTATCTCCTTTATCTCTTAACTAATTTCCGATATCTTTAATCAATTACTGACTTCAGTTGGTCTAATTCGGAGCTGTACTTGTTTGTATCAGACGTTTAATTTCATACTACTGGGCCTCCTTCCAATCCTATCATATACACAGTAACCATTTTGTTTAGGCATATAAAAACTTTGGATACAGTTTCTAGTGGTTCATTTTATTCGGCTTCTTTCTCTTGTATTCTACTTTATTGTAAAGTATCTAGTTTTCATCGCCCGTCATAGCATGGAAATAAGAATATTGTATTATTGATTTTATTCTATTGGCCTGAATAGTCGAGAAATGTTTTTAAAGCCACTATTTTTTTTTTCAACTTTTACTTGGTCATCGACGCCTTCTGTAACCGAGTGGCGAAAGCAGGTCAGATTTAATGACAGCTTCTCCTAGGGGAAGGCAAGTTCGAATCCTGCCGGAGAACGCATGTTTTTATCTAGATTTCTCAAATAAGATTTCTCAAATATTCAGGCCAGTAGACGAAAATAAATACGTATATTGTTTAAAAAATAAACGGAGCGTATACTCAAATGCGAGTATCCACTGTTTAAAATCATGCTTAGGTATATTTTGTGTCTCCTCAACACCCTCTGAGCCCAGGTGTAGTTTATACGGTTTGAGCGGTCCTTAGTTATAGTTTTTAGGAGAGAGCGCATAATCTGTAGTTTGGACAACGGTACACTCAGAAATGTCGGCTTTCATATTAGCGCAAGATCTATTCACGTCTACCTAATTTCATTCATTGCTGTTTTCAGCCATTTGCAAAAGGTGGGTTCAATTGTCCAGACTGTGAACATCATGAAATCACTTTCCTGACAAATCGACGGTGAGACTTGAACCAGTGTCTCATGGTGGGATTGAATTCCCACCACGAGACACTGGTTCGAGTTTTAACCGTTCGACCACATCGCAAAAGTTTCTTTTGCCATCGTTTGTTCTACAATAACAATAAATGATTTCAACATTCATCATAATCTCATTATCATCATAATCGTATAAAAGACACTAGTTGTATCATTATAATGCCAGTTACAATAGCCTCGTGGCTTTCTCTGTAATTATCATTAATATTTATATCACGGTTGCTGTGGCTTTTGTTCTTGCCGCACGTTTATTCATGCCGACCGGTTTCTCTCTGTCTCGTTATCGGCTGTCGCACGGAACGGACACAAGAAAATATCTCCATTTTTGTTTTGCAGTAATTTTTTTTAGAATTTATGCTAAAATATTGATTCATGTGTCTTTTTTTCAGCCCCATTTTTTGGCCCTAGCCTCTCTAATTTTTCTGCAAGAATTAATCCCTTGTTCTTGTGTGATTATTCAACCGGAACCCGACACCAACCACGGCTATTTCCTTTCGAAACTTTCCTGATATCAACACAATTGAAACAGGAGTGTGTGTTTTTTTTGTAACAATTCTTTTTATGTTATTGGCTTTAGATATTTTATTGTTTTGTTTTCCTCATATTTTCTTCTGGCCATCATTATTATAATCATTCGCATTATTATTGATGTTGTTATTGTTGTGGGCGTTTTCACCGTTTTTTTTTTTTTTGCTTTCACAATCTTTATTTTGAATCGCCATCAAAATATTTCCCATAGCGCCATGACAAATCCTTTGATTTCTACACCGTCATTCTTCCTTCATCATTCTCCCCCTTTCATCTCCTCACATAATAATAATAATAATAATAATAATAATAATAATAATAATAATATTTTTATAAATATGGAATAAAATGCTTAGAAATATAGAGATCCCAATGGACTACCAGAACCAATCCTTGAGTTTCGGCTAGGTTATTTGAAAGAAAATAGAACTTAATCTCGTAAACCAATACTACTCTAAATGGGTACCCTACACTTAGGGCCTTGTGGTAGACCATGCCAAGTTGATAACTAATGATAACAATACCTAAGCTTAGGAAATTCAGCTAGTTTTAATGTTGCAGTTTCTGTTATTGACTTTCCGGTGAACGGCATTATTATTGCCTCGTATTGACCATTCTCTTTCTACGCTTCGTTGACTACATCATTCATGTCAAGTGTATGCAATTGTCTGTGGCGGGAATCCGTGTGCGTATGCGCTTTTAGGTATGTTTGTTTAATTTGAATCCGGTTAGCCATTCGGACGTGGATGACAGACACGTGCAGAAATAAATTTGTCAATGGGTAGCACACCTTTGAAGGTTTACCTGTGTGACGAACTATGTGCACGCATGAGTTCTAGAAGCAGGTATAAATTAAGATTTACAATCAAGGGACGAGAGAGTGATGGGAGGACGATGAAAGTTGAACATTTTGAAAGATGAAACAATAGAAAATGGAAAAGTCTGAAAGAAACAGAAAAAAAAATAATGGTAAATGAAGGAAAAATATGAGGAAAAAATAAAAACTAAAAGATCCAAAGAAGAGAAAAGTTTCGACGAATCATTTTTGTTCTTTCTTGTTTAGATACTTTGTATAAATGAATGTCTGAAAATGGAAATCCGGAATTATGAAAAATACTTTCAGCAGAACATTTCAAAATTCTTTGTTAATATTTCACTTCTCTCAGACTAACTTTAGTTAAAATATGACACAATACAGATATTATCAGAAGCTGAAATGCCAAGTTCGATTCTCAATGGCCGCCTTCTGCGAGATTATGTTAAGCAAATCTATCTAGTCTATATCTTTCTGACAAATATTATTGCCTACTGATTAATTCGAAATGTCTTTTGTTGTCATTACGTTGGATGTTGTAACCTTAACTCTACCAGTTGGTTGTCTTATGGGGCAGGGTATATAACTGCTAAATGAACGTGAGTTAAATCTTTGATTTCAGTATTGAAATGCATATAATCAGTGGAATTAACTAAGAATTATTTTCCCCGCATAAATAGAACAATAAAAAAAACAATCTATCATTCGTGTATAAAATGAAAGTATCGGTTTGAATTTGGTTTAAGGAAATCATTGCGTGTCTAAAATCCCCATAACATTTGGGTAACACTTCGAATATGAAGCTAGATTTTTCAAATGAATAATTGCTCGACGATAATGAAGCTTTAAGAGGGAAAAGCAGTCATGTGGTTGAGTCACCCAAGGAAGGTTGAAGAACACATCGGTAGAATAACTAGAAGAATTTTCAGGAATTATTGATTGGGAAGGCGATTTTAGAATAAGAAGCCTAACAGTGAGCACAAAAGAAAAATTGAGAATTTGTGGACCTTTCAAAGATGCTTGAATATTTTGCATGGAGCTAATTCCCCGCCTTTTCTTTCTGTACCTTTAACTTACTTTCCTCCGCCCTCAGTTCTAACTTTTTCCCTATCTTTCTCTCTCTCTCTCCCTTTCACTCTAACTATCCCTCTTCCTGAAAATCTCCACTTCCCCATTCCTTACCTAATAACGTTCCTAACCTCCTCCTTCCGTTCTCTTTTTGATAAACTCCAACGCAAACGTGCAGGCGTCGTCGATTTCACAATGACTTACCTTTCCTGACGTGACATGTTAATCATATTTGTGCATATGCTAGCTTTTTGTCACGTTTTCTTTTTTTTTTTTTAATTTTTAGCTTTTTTTCCCCGTTCCTTATTGCTGTCGACACTGAAGCGAGACTGGGTTTTAATGTAATAAACTTGTAAGAGTTCGCATAAGAAGGCAATGCTAAACAAAATCTAAAATATTTGACGAAGAGTTCGGAAACGTTCGGAAGAGGGGGAAAATGAAAGAACAAAAGAGTGAAATAGAAGCAACCAGAGAGACATGATGTTCACGCAAAAAAGTAACACGCATCTCTCGATTCCACATTTTTTAAAAAAAAATATATATATATATATATATATATATATATATATATATATATATATATATATATATATATATATGTGTGTGTGTGTGTGTGTGTATTTGTGTGTATACAGCTGTAAAATATGTAGAAACAGACATGCACCCTGTGTATATACATTCTTCTATACACACACATATATGCATAAATGCATATATATAGTCAGTATATATATATATATATATATATATATATATATATATATATATATATGTATATCTATATATGTGTGTGTGTGTGCGTGTGTGTGTATGCGCTCTATGTACTTGTCTGTATGTACATATATTACAGCTATATGCAAATATTTGCGTGAATATGCTTATATATTTATTTATATAGATTTGCACGTGCCCATATATACTCGTGTATATAAGTGTACAGGGTAAAATACATACGTAGAACCAATGCATATCAAGACGTGTGTATATATATGTAAATTCACATTGATTTCTATGTATATAAATATATTTCTCCCTGTATATATATATATATATATATATATATATATATATATATATATATATATATATATATATTCGAGTATATCTGTGAACATGCAAATGTATGTGTTTGTGTGTTTTTAGTTCTGTTCCTGCCAATACAGTTGCCGTGTATCTGCAAGTGAAGCTTCGATATATTTGCTGTATATATTGCTTTATTCATAAACATCATTTTTCAATACTTCGTGTACAAATTTGTATTTTTCTTTTTATCAAGTTTGGTGATTATTTTGTTCATTATCCGTAATTTTATGTACAGGTATCGTTTTCCTTTTTAAACGGAGACTATTAACAAACGCATATCTACAGAGTCATTGACTGGAATCGCAGAATTTGAACTCAATTGAATTTCCCAAAATTCAAATCTTCGCTAAAGTTTCAAGAATAAAATGTAATACATCAATTACACAAGGTATAAAAAGGTATATATATATATATATATATATATATATATATATATATATATATATATATAATTGTATAATATAAGTAATAATTATTTCCTATAGTAATTTGCAAAATCGGCGCGGATTATCGATTAGCAGCCTCCGTTTAAATTTTATCCATCTTTCATCCCCAAATCCTTTGTTTTTTATGAATTAGTCAGGATGAAAGCAGGTCCGTACTCATGATTTTGGTAGCATTAACAAGGTAATTTACAGACACCGAATTATCGACATTATTACAAAATTGTATACGTGTGTGTGTGTGTTTGTATGTGTGTGTGTGTGTGTGTGTGTGTGTGTGTACTGAGAAAATTGGCGCAAATCATCAGTTGGCGACCTACATGTGGAATTCAGACAATTTTCATTCAATATCCATTGCTTGTGATGGAGTAGGTGTGAAGAGAACCGTACGTCATATCTATCTATCTATCTATCTATCTATCTATATATATATATATATATATATATATATATATATATATATATATATATATATATATATATAAACACAATTTCTGCAGCATATGTCAGCTTTTAAAACAACGCATTATAGTGGTTAATTTATATTCAGGTTGAGCCAACGTCAACTCACACCAAAACATTCTACTTTCGAATGTGAAATTCCCGAAGGATGGAAAAGAAACCCCCGTGTGTCTTCGTACAAAGCAGCCAAATGTCTCGATATTGGTGCCAAAACATTGTAGCCTCTGGTACCTTCATCGATTCTTATACCAGAACAGACATGATAAAAGCATTTAAAAACAAAAGCCAAGTTTCAGATGCGAGGAAATGAGATCCTGAGATTTTGTTGAGATTCTCATGAGCTTAGCGGTCCTCTTCTTCTTTGTGTATGTGTTAGTAGCTTAACGGTTATCGACTTGCCGAGTTTAAATTCTGATCTCGCCTCTTATGTTTACCTTCGCACAAATGTCTTTCTGAATAGCAAAAAATTCTTCTCTTCTCTCCACCAACTAGCTATGGGTTCCATGGCAAGGTCGACTGGGTTGTGGAAGCCTCCGTGTCTCAGTCAGGCAAAGAAAAATCGGAATCTTTTGAATGAAAAAGCATTCAAAATTTCTATTGTCTTTGAAGATTCATTTGACAGTATTTTGTCTGACTTTTCCAATATGGCAAATTCTTCTAGAGCAGGGGTCGTCAAACGGGCCCGAATGACACTCTAGGGATCGGCGAGGAGTTTCAGAAGAGGGGTCGATGATATTCAAAGGGTCGAATAGGGATTGGTGTGCGAGCCACCTCCCCAACAATAACAGACACACCCAATTTATCTTTGCTAGCATCGGTCACTGGTATTTTCTTCCTGAGATGGTTTAATATATTAATTACTGTATGTTTATTTGCACCCAAGGCATTTTTGATGCTGTATATTTGATTGTCTGGTAACATACTTAATCACTACTCTATTACTATCTTGTAAAGAAGCATGAAACCCATAAAAAGGTACCCTTCTCATATTGCTATTTTTTTGTAAGGGTACTAATTTCAGAGCTTAATGCATTTGTGACAATTCACTCCCAGTTTTAATCATCTTCTTTGCATACAATAACTTATTAATTATTAATTGGATATTAGTAGCGGTTATACATTTCTGTTCAATAACATTGGATTCATTTAGGCTTGGTGTACTTAATATATTATTTCCTTGATTCATTGGGGTTATTTAATTTATTTTCTTTAATATTTTCTTTTTTATATAATATCATTTTGTTGTTTGGGTAAAGAAAAGAGAGAAAGGAAGGAAGCAAGGAAGGGAAGAAAGAAGAAAAAATGAAGGAAAGAAATGAGATAAATAAATAAAGTGTAATAATAGATACACATAGATATTGATAAACTAATACAGAAAGAGAAAACGACAGCGATAGAAATATGAATTATAACGAACAATAATAGACTGAGATATGATATACATAGACATTGATAAACTGATACAGAAAGAGAAATCTGAAGGGCTGATAAGAAGTTCTCTGCCAAGTGATTACAAAATAAATCCTCTTTATTTATTTAAAGAACCTATTCTTTTTTTATTTTCTTTAATATTATTTTTGGGGAACATTCTGAACCTCATGACGCTGAATGGAAAATTTTGAACCTGAGCCGAAATTCTTAACTTTTCAGAATTTTTAGTTAACATTTTAATTGCTACGATCAGTGTGAGTTTTAAAGTTCAAAGATACTTTAAATGGGGGGTCGCTGAGGAAGGAAGAGAAACAAAAGGGGGTCCCTGCCCAAAAAATGTTTGACGACTCCTGTTCTAGATCGATGAATAAAGATATATGTTTCTGATACATGAGGCATATTATTCAAATATTGTTATTCATTCTGGATTGATTGATTTGCTTTCTAGGGTTAATCAGCCCTTTGCTGGTTATATAATTTTTTTTTTTTTTTTTGCGAGTGAATATAGCATTAATAATCTTTGGGGAATAACAATGATTTTTTTAGGTAAAAGTTCTACTATTTAACCAATAGATGGTAGAAAGAAATTATTCATACATTTCCTAAGGGTATTTGCGTGTAAGTGAATGTAAAGAACCTAAATGGAATGCGAACTTAGCTCTCCGATTTTCTATTCCGATCCGCTATCCATTACACCGCCCGCATATCAACACTTCATTCTGAGAAGGTGAAGCTACACATGTTATAGAGCTGAAAATAAACAATAATATGAATAATGATATTAAGCAACTATCATAGACAGACCAGTTTGTTTTTGAATCGTTAAATAAAGAGTTTCATGGCTGGTTGCACGTTTTCGGAAGATACCCGTGTTTGGTTTGGCTAGCTGATCTCTTTTTTTAATCATTTCACCCCAAGCAAGGCAATAAAGCCACTAAGGCACAAAAGGTTACTGAGTGTTAGAGAATATTAAAAAAAATACTTTTAAGGAGAGAGGACAATAAAAGAATAATAATTTAGAAGAGAGAAAATAACGACTGACATTGCATTTACAATTTTTAACGTCAAAGTTGACTGAGAGGCAAGAAGCCCTAAGAGAGTTCCGCAAGCAATAAGTGCGATAGCAGAAAATGTTAGACTAGAACTTACGGTTACATCAAGCCATTTCAATTGTAAAATGATGACATCTTGCCGCCAATATAGTAGTGTGCTTAAATTCATAAAATCTACATACCATAAAGGAAAGTACATAAGAATAATTACCATGAAAGTATTTATAGAAAAGACACAGGGAAGCTATGTTACGGCGGTTGGAAGACCTGTAATATTGAAGATTCTTTGGATTTTTAAGAAGACTTCCTAAATATATAACAGAAGCACCAGACGAGATGTGGCAGCAGTATTCCAAGCGAGGACAAATGGCAGATTCTGACGAGAAAAATTGTCTAACACGTCAAAGTGAATCAATTCTCTTAGCTGCAGATTTAGTAATTGACTAACAGTAGAGCCCGGCGTTGCCCGGGGATGTAACAGTAAGAGACAATTAGTTTTTTTGTTTTTTTTTACGAATTGGTCAAACCCAAACTCAAACAAAAACATTGTTTTCAATCGTTATGAGTCTACCGATTCAACAGAATTTTATTATAAACAATTGTCTTGTAAATGGAATTTTTAAAGCATTCTGAATGTAACAATAAAGAAAAAAGTGTGCAAGACAATAAGAAACACTACCTGCCAAAAAAAGTGAAGTTTTGTTGAAATCGATTGAAAAATGTAGGAAATCCGATCCCATATATAAACGAACACACACACACACACACACACACACACACACACACAACCTGGGTTTTATAAGTATAACTTGGTATGAGTTGTCCCCCTTTCATTTTCGCGATGCCTCTTAATCGTGTTTTCAAATTGATTTCGTGCAAAAACAATTGTGTTTTTCCAATTTTGGGCGCCGTCAGAACCACCGCAAGGTAATTGTACGTAGTCCTGTGAAATTTTGTTGAAATCGGTTGAAAACTGTAGGAAATCCGATCCAATATATAAACGTACAGACACATACACACATACACACACACACGCGCGCTCACACAGAACTTGGGTTTTATAATAAGTATGATTCACTATACTCTTTCTGAGAAGGTGAAATGAGTTACTTTCCGGGAGGTTAGCATCACCTATGCGGATAGAAGTTAAAAAGTTCTCGCAGATAATTAAAAGAGAGTGATTTTGTTTTTGAGGTGTTAAAATCAGCAAGCCATTCCTTACCTTTTTAATAACAGACTGTTGTTCTTTTTTTATATCAGCTGCCAATTTGACCTTATCGAACCGATCAGAAGTAAATACTTGTGTCATCAGCATAGATATCGAGTTGAGATACCAGGAAGCTCATTTTTGAAAATCAGAAACAACGTTGTTTCAAGGATAAAGCCCAACAGAAGAGTGGCCATTCAAGATAACTTTCATTTCGCGATTTGATAAGAAAGACTGAATCATTTCAAAAATTCACCCAGAAATATAATTTTTCAACTTGTTAAAATCCGTATGTCTAATCCTGTCAAATATCTTACAGATATCCAAAGCAACTGCCCAAGCTTCAATATTCTAATCTAAAACTTGATAGACACTTTCAGCAAAAATCGTTAACACATCAGAAGTTGACCTAGAGAAGCGAAAACCATCTGAAAGAAGACACTAAGGTGTGAGATGCTTAACAAACTCAGAGTTAATTATAGCCTCTAGTACTTTGCCAAAAACCTATAGACGGTGAATGGTTCGATAGTTAGAAGGATTAGATGGTTTGCCTGAGTTCTTGACATTTCCAACAAGCTTGTAGAGAACAGAAGTCAGGTCAGGAGTACAAATTTCTTAAGGGTTACTGCAGAGATACCATCAAGTCCACATAATTTGTGAGGATTCAATTTAGAAATGATAGATGAAACCATGGATGGAGTTATAAGCATATCACTTAATATAAACTCAGTTCTAAGTGGAAAGTCAGGCAAAAGTAGCCCAGACGAGTTAAGAGTAGAAAAACATTTTGCTTTATCAACAAAAGATGATAACGCCTCAAAGTGAGCGAAGAGAGGTGGGATAGAATACTTACTTTATTTACCACACTATTACAAAGACGCCATTAGTCACGTGAACAAAACTTGTTCCAGGCTATAAGGTGCGTCATTCTATCAGCAAACAAACACTTAGCCGCTCTGAGGACACATTTGCAATTATTTCGAGCAGTCACAAATAGGCGTCTCTTTTGATCGGAATTATCACGCTGGTACACCCGAACAAAAGTGATTCCTATAAACTATAGCGCCTGAAAAGACTGGTGTGAACCTGTTCGGATATCACAAAGAGAAGAGAGCAGAGTAAATAAGTTTAATGTCTGAAAGAGTAAAAACTGTCAAATGCACTAACATCAAGCCCATTCACGTGCGAGATAGTTTCATGGAATATGACCAAATGTAGTTTATTTTTCAACTTAGTCCCTTCTTGTGATCCACACATTTCCTTCGGTATTGCAGTGATTGAATCACATTAGTGAAGAAGCTTTCTTTTTTTTTCTCAAAAATATCATCAGCAACACATATAACGTCATCATCATTGCGATATTGGTTGTTGAGGAGTGCATGATCATATGAGGCCAAATCAGGAGAATAGGAAGGGTGTTCAATCGGTTGACAGTCACGCACAGAAGCCATTGAAACTAAAGACTTGTATGCTGGAGCATTTTACTAATAAAACAAAACGTCTTTCATCAGTTTTTCAGAGCGTATGATCTTGATAGCATTTTGTAACTGCCTCAGCATGTTGGCATAGTACTCTCCATTGATGGAGTGGCCCTTATAAAGATAGTTTAATAAACCCAATGCCTTTTCCATCCCCAAAAAACTGAGGTCATCCCCTTCTCTACAGACGAATCGACCTTTATCGTCTTTGGAGCAGACATGGCACTCACTGAATAAAAATCTTTGTCATTTCAAGTTCATTGAGCAGAATAGTCTTAATTCTTCCCCGGCATATTCTAATAGCGTTGGCTATTTGATTTATAGTCAATCACCAGTCGTTCATCACCGTGTTATGAACGCAATCAATGTTTTCCTCTGTGGTAACAGTTGCAGGACGTCTAGACATTGTATTATCTTCAAGACTCTCGCTTTCCCTATTAGATTTAGCTGTTCACTTTTGTACTATAGATAAACTTGGAGCGTCATCCCCTAATTTAGCAACCATTTGCCTACAATATGTCCTGTGTAACTATTAAAACCCTCTTATCTCACAGTGTCTCCTTGGAATGTCAGCGGTCACTTCATGATTCTAATTATAACTGTCCCTTTTTGTTTCTATTTTCCTTCAAAATTCACAGAATCCTTCTAAAACTCTTTTGCCTGAAGTCTTCTCTTCATCTCTGAGGAAATTCTTCAGAATTGACTCCCATTTTGGAGGATTGATATAACCTAGCAGTTCAGTATTCTTGTCTTTGTTTCTAACGAAAATTTTCCGTCTGATTTTACTTGAAACAATCAAGTACTTTTTAAATGTTTACATGCTTTGTTTTAAAAGAGAGGTGTAATATTATATGACTTTGCACAGACACAGACACACATTGACAGACATACATTCACATTTGCATAAAAGCACACACCTGCACACAGGGAGATCGATGAAAACAGAGTACTGAAATGTTCTCGGCCTAACCTAGAAGGGATTCAAAATATGGTTGGTTTTTTGATTGTCATGTATATTTACCTATTCATATATATATATATTTTAATTTATTAATCTTAATCTTTTCATATATCTTTTAAACATTTCAAGCAATTTCTCAAAGATGTTAATCATTTCAAACGATTCTCAAAGAGGTTGCTTTACATCTTGTTTGTTTTTCCCCTGGTTCCTTAAACGGCTCGTCATAATTCTATAACCATTTTATCATTATATCTTTGATTCCAGTACAATTTCCTTATTTCAGCAGAGGTAGATTTTGTTTTCTCAAGGCTTTTTTAAAAAACAAAAAAGAAGCCATTTGAATTCTGTTAATTTGCTTACGTACCCACTTCGAAGATTGTCGGTCAAATTCTGACAGATATTAGAAATGCTAAAATTGTCGCCAAAGCTGAAGGAATTTGCAATGGCATGCTTGATTCAATGATGAATGGTTGGAGAAATAGAGATATTTCAACTTCTTTCGCCGAAAATTTTATTTTATTTTATTTTATTTTTTTTTTTATATTTCCAAATCTCATTGTTACAACCATCGTACAAATATTTTGGTTGTTAGGCTTTCATATGAATGCATGCAATTATATCTCCTTTTCTTCACACACACACACACACACACACACACACACACACACACACACACACACACACACACACACACACATGTCTACTGACAATTGCAACACCCTGAATATATTTCAAATTACCTAAAATTACAGTAATATTGATGAATGGAACTAAAGGACGACATACTCATGAATATATGCACAAGTTTCAAAATGTTTTATACGCTGTAGAAGCATATTAAAAATGTCAAATACCATTATGCGACACATTATTCCATTCCATTGACACCTGTTGCCACATTAAATAGACAATCTGGACGAGTCAGGACTCGTAACGTCATATCCCATATATGTTCAATGAAGAAAAAGAAACATCATGATCACATGACAAAAATTATGATTGGCATCAATTTTCCTAGAATTAAGTTCTTACACTATCAAACCACTAAATGACTCCTCTCGATCTGGTGCCAGGATGTTAACTGCAGGCCGTTTAATTGGAGCGATTTACGTGTAGTTATGCAGATCGAACCCCTTGATCCAACAACAACACGTTAGGTTTGGTACGGTACATTTTCCTTCTGAAAAATGCAACTCCAATGAAAGCGTCTAGCTAGTCTTCAATTCAGAAGAAAAAATTTCCTCAATTGAACAAACAGACATTCTACAATTGATATAAGATCCAGTTCAGATGCTTGAATGCTCATCGAAATTACTTTCAGTGATGAATCGTGGGTGGTATAACTATATCGGCTGGCCTATGTCTACGCAGTTCCATTTGACAAAAGCAGCGATTTGCCGTATTGTGTCTGTCAAATCGATTAAATCCGTCTGCAGTTTGTGTGACAGTAGATCTTCTTTTAGCTCGTAGTCGACAGGAACCCTGCCTCATTCATTGGCCACTGGTTTGCCGGCGACTGTTGATTATGCAATTCCCGAACCAATGCTGATAAGTATTCACTACAACTGGGAGAAACAAACAAACAGCTGTTTCAGAAATGTCGTCATCTAGTTATAACAATTCCACATTTCTTAAATATGTTCAAATCTTTCGTTCTGCTTATAATTTATAATTGGAGCATTCAACGCTTATAAAATGAAGTACACGCGGTCGGCTGACATCTGACCAACTGATATTAACTTTCTCATTTTAATCAGGCATTAATTGTCATTCTTACCACGTGTCGCTGGTCATAAAGTTTTGACTCAGCAGTACATACATACATACATGCACACACGCGTGTGTGTTTCAAGGCAATACTTATTATAAATAATTAAAGACGAATTTCGGATCGAATTCTTTTAAAGGTAAATTTTCTGTAAAAAAAATCAGAAAGATTATATCTGTAAAAAGTACAATAGGAATAAAGACAAAAGGAAAACTTATCCGATGCATTTCGTCCTCTGAGTTTTCCTTTTGTGTGTGTATCTATATATATATATATATATATATATGTGTGTGTGTGTGTGTGTGTGTGTGTGTGTGTTTGTCTATGTGCGAGTCTGATTATGATCACATTTACCTAAATATACCTCAGTGTAGTGCATATATTTAATGTACGAAGTTGAAGATCCTCAATGTCTTCATTGTGTTTCTAGTGACGGCTACATTATAACGTTTTCTTCTATTACCATTTGTTTTCTCAGACTTGTGGCATCTTTGAACCCGATTCCTCCGAAATTCAATACTAATGCTACTAACCAAATCGATACACAACCAATTAGCCCCACCTTTTTTTGGGGGGGGCGGAGTGGGTGAATATTTCTTGGGTACTTGAACCTGATATTACACAGACGAAATAGGTGGTAAAATATATTTGAAAAAATGAAAAAAGGTAACTTGTTTTGATCATAGCCTACGTGTTTTTTCCAATTTTTTTATCTAATATAAAAATAAAGTTGTTTCACAGATTAAATGTAAGTTATTCCCATACTGAGTTTGTTTTGGAGCCGCTTGATTGCACTTGCGAATTTTTGATAAAGAACTGATGACCGATTGATCATCAACGAAGAAACAGAAATAAGCGAGAATATAAATGATTCAAATTCTCTTCCACGCATTGTTGTCTTCTCTGTATTTTATCCAATCATTTGTTGCAGCCGACCCATTAAAGTCAGATCATTTCTCCTGAATCACAAAATACAGAAAATAGATAATCGAGTACAGTGAAGCAAAACAACGCACAACTGTTTCGCTTGTCAGAAGATAGATTTTTGCTTTTGTCGATATTTTGTTGTATCTGTTGGACGCTTATATCATAACGACGAAATATTGACTGGTCAATTGTGTTATATATTTGCATTCTCGGGTCGCACCAAGAAGCAAAGATCTTTTGCTTATATGAATTCTAACTCTTCACAT
Source organism: Acanthosepion pharaonis (assembly GCA_903632075.3). Taxonomy (NCBI): domain Eukaryota; kingdom Metazoa; phylum Mollusca; class Cephalopoda; order Sepiida; family Sepiidae; genus Acanthosepion; species Acanthosepion pharaonis. The sequence goes on from CAHIKZ030004156.1 coordinate 3,209,867, forward strand.
ATAGACTTTCGCCAAGAACAACTTGCACTTTTTGTGGTTTTACAATGAATTTTTCGCCTGCTTCTAGAAGAAAGCTTTCCTCCCTAGATGTCTGCCTTCTGATTGACTGTATTCTTCCCTTTATGTTCTTGATATGGCTCTGATAAGGAAATGTTAAATAACTATGACTCGATTCTGCAAAGATTACTGGAATCTGGTAGAAAAGTTAATTAAGATTTAACTTTTAGCTATTTTCTTTTCGAAGTTTATTTAGAAACGCCTAAAGAAAGATTTTCCTTTGTTTCCTTTTCTTCCTTTGATCTTTCCTTTTTTTTCAAAATTATTATGTCACCCAGGTTTTTGTCATAGAAGGTGGTTTAGTGATTATCAAATCAGCAATATCGCGTTCGAATTCCGGTTTATATCGCTTTTCAAATTCTCTTGGATTTCATTCCACATGCGCCGAGTACCATTTCCAGTCACCTTTGTTATTTATAGCACACAACGAGGTACGTTTTAATTTTTTAAATAATTAAATAACTGCTATATTCTTTATCAGATGCGGTTAACAACTGCGGCTAACTGCCTTAACTAGGTATTATCCACTATGCCATGTGACCTTAAGGATACATAACACAGTAGATAAAGACATTGGTTAGATCCAGTGACAGTGTGAGTTCAATACCTGGTTAATGCAGTGGAGAACTTGGAGATGTGAATAAACAGGAGGTAACTGATAACTGACATCCATTAGATATGACACGTGGAACTAGAACAGCGAGCAAAATAAAGGGTTCAAAGATAAAATAACGTCTCCTCCCGTGAATTACTGGTATTAGGCTTTTTAATATTTTTTCTCCAAGACCTGAATTTCTTTCTGATAAGAATTTCTATCATAATAGAAAATATAAGAACATTAGAAAATCTTTGAGCGCACTTTTATATTGCTATTCGATTTTTCTGTTCATAAAAATTTCTGATTTGATTTCATATGAAAAGTCATTTAATTTATACTTGTATTTTACTTGAGTGAGTCGCTTGATATCGACTATATATATGTAATAATAATAATAATAATAATAATAATAATAAGAAGAAGAAGAAGAAGAAGCAGCAAATAATAATATAAGGAAGTAACGACTGGAAATCAGACAAAAGTAGCGACCACCACAAAACACGCAATTTAAAATGAATTTTTAAAAATGAAAATGATAATAAACGCGATTTAAAATTAATTTTTAAAAATGAAAAAAAAAAACTTTCTTGAAGCTTTCATTCTAGATTTAATTTCAAGCTAATAGATTAAATTTTATATTTCAAAATAGCTGTTTATCGCCCTTTCATAGTAATGTAATTGTCTTTATTTAAAAATCTTCGGTAAAATATACTTTTTGAAAAGGAGGAATATTAACTAATTTAAAGTTTAATTAATTTGATTTGAAACAAATTTTATTTGCCTTAAGTTTAAAATATCGCATTTTTTAATCCGACAGTGACCATGTTTTTGACCGACAGTAGATGTGTTGACGTGTTTGACAACATGATGAAAGATCTAACATTGTTACACGGAGATTTTATCTGTAAAACATAATTGAAGAAAATGATGTGAACTCATTTTTTTTACACAATAATTTTAAAAATTTAGGAACATATTCTCCGTAATCTAATGTCTTATTGAATTTTGGTAATTCTGTCTTTAAATTTATTATAGTTATGGCTGTTATTTTCTGATAATGTCGCAGTACACACAAAAATCGGCACGTTTATACACTAATAAAAAAATTCAAAATTATTGTTTAAATATTGGAGTTTCATGTTTTTATTAAGCTTTTCCATTTATGATTAGTAAATATAGTTTTCACTTAATAATAGTATCATCAAGACCTCCGAAATTTTAAAAGATTTAAAACTTAATAATTATTTCTAAATAAAATTTCAAAAAATGAAAACAATTCTTGTAAAAATTCGTTATCCATCGAAAAAAGTTTTTTCTCAAGACAACAGCCTCCTTAATATATTTGATTTATAAAAGTAATTAAAAGTTTTCTAATGAAATACTGTCATAGTTTAATTTTATTTTAAGTATTCAAGATATAACTATATTTATATTATGAATTTCAGCTTAGGATATCTGCTCATATTAGTAATGTGATTTCGGGATTATGGGATGTAACCTGAAGAATTTTTTATCCAGTTGTAAATATATTTATGCAATAGCAGTGGCCGAGTCGTTAGTACATTAGCATTCCTACCATGAAATCTGGGTTCGAATCACACAAAAGTCAGTTGACTTCCTGAGAATATCGACCTGGCAAGACGATCCCAACGTGCCTGTAGAGCCTACTACGTCTTGCCTCGAATCTTGTGAGTTGACAAAACTGTTCAGTTTTAACCTACTGGCTTTTCTTAAACAATTGACCTCACCAGATCAATATATGCTCTCTCCTTCAAAATTCTAACTATGGTCCACTAAACATGATGCGGTGTAAAGCACAGTTTGTCTCTTTGGGTGTTGAATAATCACGTCAGCAACGGGAATTAGTTGGCCTCACTAGCAGGTGAGCATTCTCAGATATGATTGGCGAGCCATACGTATATAGTTTTATAGTTACTGATTTTTATTTTTTAATTAAGAAATATAAAAATTGCTCAGGGTCGTAAGAAAGATATAAAAGAAAAAGAAGATATAAAAGAGAAGGAAGATATAAATTTCTTGAAACACAAAACTGGAACCTGGTGAAAAGCTGAACAGATCAGAAAGCAATAAAAACTGAAATCATTAAAAAGATGTATTTTGTGTGTGTGGCTCAAGTTATAACCATGAAGCTTCAAGCTAAAGAGCGTCTTGCCAAACAATTCCCTTTTCACATTCTGTAATTGCTAAGTATTGCTCTACTTGCCAAAAATGTTTTCAAAGATACTAATTTGATGAAATGTCCCACAAGCCATTCTAGATACTAATTCAATAGAAAGCTTATAAGTGATGTATTTGAAAATAGTAAAACTATGCAAAAAAACTCTCATAGTATTATAGAATGTCACGGAGTCAATATTCACATGTAAAATAATAAACATATGGGATGTATTGGTAAATATACATGCATGTAGCATAAATCATATGAATTTATCTATAATGAAAAATTGACGTTACACTCACTTTTTCATAATAAAACCTGGCATCTACTAAACAAGTTGTTTTTTTTTAAATATTTTAATAAAAATGAATAAACTAAAAATTATAATAAAAACTAACTTTGTTTTTACCTTTCTCCTGTCTTTTTTTTTCTTCATTCTTTCAGTCTTTTTTTAATTCTGTGTTTGTTTGAAGGATTCTTCAAATTTTCTTTCTTTTCTTCTTATATATTTGCTTTTATTCAGTTCTTCTTTTTAAATCCTTCCTACTTTCATTCCTTCCTTCCTTTCTCTTCTCTTCTAGACTTATTTTATATTTGTCATCCGTTTTCCTTCATTTTTTTTCTTTTAATTTTTTTACATGTTTCTTTATTTTCTTCTTCCTAAATTCTTTTATCCTCATTTTCTCTTTGCTTTCTTTTCTCATATTTTCATTCACTGCTTCTTCTCTCCTGGATCTTATCTTTCATTTTCTAATTCTTTTTTTTTACTTTACATTTTCTTTTTCTTCCTTTTCTTTTACTCTTTATTTTTATATTCTTTACTTTCTCTTGCTTTTGTTTTGTTTCTTTCTATTTTTCAATTCTCTTCTTTTTAATTCTTCTTCAATATCTTTCCCCTTCTTTTTTCTATTCTCTTTCCTTTTTGCCTTCGGTCTTTCTTTCTTGTCAGTGATCTTTTTGTGATCCCCTGGGGAACCTGTTCCTTTCATTTTCCGCCCTTGACTCACCCATTGACAGCTGTGATAAATTGGCAATTATAGTCGCGACACTCGGGGCGAGCTTCAATGATCCCGAACCTGGAAGGAAAGTTTGACACTCGGAATTCTGCCCACACACCGAACGACCAAACACGTGTGTGAACGACCGCTACTCTCTCTATTACTTCCACTATGTCTGCCACCATTACGTCAGTGTCGACGGGTGTATGGTGATGGCCGGTGCAGATGTGAGTACGGGTGCCGTAGAGATGGAAACTAACTCTCTGTGACAGTCCTCATCAAGGCGAAATTGTTTGTTATCCATCACTCACCTGGGCGGACACACACACATTCACACATTACATCAACACATATATTTAATGAAATAGATATGCACAGCTGCAAGCATATCAAATCGGAGTCATTTTATATTATTGCTACGAAAATACAATAATCTTATTCTGTATGTTTCCCCGTTAGTCAATGAGTTAACACATTCGTTAAATCCTACCATTACCCCAGATAAATAGTGAACCGTTTCGTTTTGATAGCGAACAAAGAGACAAGAAAATGACATATCAATGATACACTTTGGTTTTAGTGAAAAAAGAATGGATGATAATAAGAGGAAGCGAATAGGAAAGAATGGAACAAGTAAATAAAGGGAAGATAAAGGAAGCGACAATGCTCCCATGTGTTTACTGTCTGCTTGTGTGAAATGGAACACTTTTTTAAGCTTTTCATTTTTACAATACTTACTCTAAATAATTACCTCCATTCATACTTAGGATTGTTATTGGGATATTTTGTTAAAGTTGTTAAGTTCAAATATTTAACGATACAATACAGGAATTTCCACGGCTATTTTATAGCGGTGGAACTCGCAAGGAGCTTCGTTAGTCATAAACATTAGAATTATGAGAGAGTTTAAATAAGAAAACCCTGAAAACTTACGGATAGTGCTCGTAAGTATAATATTAGTATGGACAATATCGCCACATAATCGAGATCAGAGGTTTCTAAGTTATTTGTATTAGCAAAAGAAACTTTTTACAAGGTTTTTGGCGACATATCTGTTTTGTCTGCCAAACCAAATATATAATAGAACATTTTATATAACAAGAAATAAGACAATGAAGGAATAAATAATTTTTAAAAATGTGCAATTAATTAAATTGAAGTGTTGCGAAAGCTCTGGTGTAAATGGTCTAAGTTTGGTCATTATTGGATAATCTACTGTTGCTGTAGTATATCTAAACGGAATAGGGCAAAAGGATATAAGGCAAAAAGAAATTGGCGATTTATGAGTCTGTTAAACAGACATTTCACATTTATTTTCGATTAACATTTTGCACCACAGCATTCGTGTGGACTCTGATGAGATAAATATAATGCGATAATTACAATAAGCTTCATTTTTTTATTCATTATTTGTGAAATGCATAATTTATTCTAAGATATATTTCACAAATAATGAAAGTATTTAATTATCCAACGATGTATATTAAAACACTTTTGGACCAATAATATCTAATGGGAAAGATAATGTTAAATGAAATCCATTTTAAGCACATCATTTATTTGGATGACTTCTTTTAAGAAGAAAAATTTAAGAATTTAAAAATCCTTTGGAATTATTATATCCAAAATCAAGTTTCTTATTTTGGCAATTTCATAGAAAAACTTTAACAGAATTTGAACTCGTCAGCATTTACTCTTAGCTGCCTAATACAAGGGGAGTGGTCTTAATAATCGGGGGAGTGTCTGAATTTTTCTCAATGTGCAATAAACGGGGGTGTCTTAATAATCTAGGTTCAGAAAAGCATTTACCGAGTCAACAAGTGCGAAATTAATAAAGGGTGTAGCCTTAACAAACTTACTGGGGATCGGAAAAATGTACCCACTCATGGCTACCTAAAATGAGATGTCAGAATGTTAGGTGCGACGGAATCCTAGTCGCTTATTAATATTCTTGCTGTTGTCATCACAACGTTTCGGCTAATTCGTTCTTCATCCATCTTCAGGTGTAATCCGTGAGATTAAGGAAAACCCAAATTTCTGGAACAGCGGTCGAAGAATTTATTTTCTTTAATTTTTAAGTTCTTTATTAAATATTCACCGGACTGGCTTATTTTTACAGCAACAAGTACAATAAGTATTCAGGAGAGTTCAAACTTCGTCAGAGGATAGGGCAGTTTCCAGCATCCACATTACTAAACATGGAAATCCGTATATTGCTGGATTATGTCCGGGCCTAAATAAGACACGGGTCGATTTGCCGATATACGCTTTCTCTTTCAGTTTCCATACTTCCTATGCTCACTATTAATTTCCTTTGCAATTTGTGACCGAACCCGGTCATATGCAGCATTATGTTATTTGATGCTATCACCTCGGCCAGGTAATCCACCCATGCTAACGACATCCCCGAGCTTGTAACGAACAATACTGAGATAGATGAAGTCAGCAAAGAAATTAGGTTCATGGAGAGTGTGTTGTCGTTTCACCTCTTCTGTTGGATGGAAGAACCGTCAGGTTTGGTCCCAATATTCATCTAGATGTTTGAAGTACTGGAGAAAGTTGAAGCTGCAGTTAATCTGTATTCTCTTGAAGACGTCTTTCCTCAGAATAAGAGCGAGGTGTGCCCCCATTTACCTCTTCATTCCTTTAACAACTACCAGTAATTCCCAATCCTGCTTATCACTGTTTACATTACTTTGGAGTTTCAGAGCTCCTATGGTGCGCTGCGAGATCCGTGGTTTCTTTTCAATATGACTGCAGTCAGTTCCGATTGTGATCTCTCTGTTGTAGAGTAGTTTCACAGTGGACGCTTGTATTTCACTAAGTCGGTCCTAAAATAGGTTCGACGTACAAAACGTTAGGAACTTGATATAATAGTTAATGACGCAGCAATCTAGTTGTGGTGGCTGATACTTTAATATTCGACTAACGGTCGTCCGACATCGACTGACTGACCAACTCACTGACTGGCGACTATTACTACTACTTACTATAGGTGGGAGAGTCTATTAGCTATAGAATAGGTGTGTTCCACTATAAAATTCCCCCTCTAAAAGTTTACTCCGTAGGAGTAACCAGTTTTTTTTTGTTTTTTTTAGCAACATCGTAGCGTATTTCCTACGTATTTTTTTCTTCACTTTTAAATGATCAGTTGCCTTTCTTTTTTCTTCTGGGTCGGCGTACATCCGGTAAAATCATTGCAGGCGTTGTTAGATCAAACGTATTGAAAATCATCTCCATCGGTGTTTTTTCGGCGGGACCGCTGTCAAGCACGTCTGAAAAACGTCGTCTGATCTTGTTACTGCACGTGAATTTTTCGCCTTTCATTAAGTACATCATATAGCCAATCCGCTTTTCTATTTTTTTTTATACCTCCATAGTGTTGTCAGAAACAACCTTCCGCTTTGCGCTTCTTAAGGATGGAGTCACAGTTTCTGTAGTTTCTTCTTGTGGTTCTATTTGTTCAGCCTCTAGCTTCCCTTCTGTTGATCTTGTGCTTCTTAACGTTTTCTGTGGTGACTTCAGTTGACTTAAATCATTTAATAATACTGCATGCCCTTGGTTGCGGGTAACTCGCTCCCCAGTTTTTCTCGCTGTCGGCTTCATCTTTAATTTATGGAGCTTGTTTTTCACATATATCGTCGGTGTTACCCATCCAACTTTTTTAAATACACCGGTTTTCTCTAGTCTATCCAATTCTTTATCTATCTGTTCAATTGAAGCAAACAAAACATTCCTTTTCTTTTTGAATACCGCCTGAGCGTTTTGTTTTAGCTGGAAATTTGCCTCCATCTTGGTACACGTTCCTAAACCTGGAGAAAAAACAGTAGGAAATGTTTTCTTAAGTTTCCTTACTAATTTTTGGGCTTCTGAGTTTAAACTTTCAACCTTGTAACAGAAAGAATTTATCGGTAGATCCCATAATTGGAATTCTGTTATCCAATCCATACCAAGTAAGTTCGTGGTATTTTCTATAACAAATAGTTTAGCTTTTCGCGTTTTTTTTCATTTAACGTGACGTTTGTAACAAATTATCCAATAAATTGTATTTTTTCTCCCGTCACTGACCTCGCGATTTTATTTGTTTTCATTAAAGTTGGTTTCCCCAACTACTTCCACGTATGCAAATTTATTTTAGATAGGTCGGAACCAATGTCGAGTTGCATTTTTATTTATTTATTACTAATTTCGACGGTAACTAATGTTTTGGTTATTTCATCTTTCACCTCGTCGGACTTTAATGATCTTATTTTATTGTCTTTATTTTTTGACCTGCAGTGCGAGCTTTCATGACCCACTCTTTTACAGTTGAAACATTTTTTATTGCTAAAATTGCAATATCTGTACCAGTGAAGTTCACTGCAAGCAAAACATGGCTTCGGGAGTTTTTGTTTATTTTTCTCTGGTATTTCATTTTTTGTTTGATAATCCGCAATTTTAGAATTCTTTTTGGTAGACTGACTTTCTTTTTTGTAGCGTATTTTCCTTACATGCAAAACGCCAGACTGTTCTATCTTTTTCGAATCTTTCTTTACGCTAACATATCTTGTGCAGTCTTCTGCAAACCTCTGTATCGTAATCCTTGGTTGGTTTTCCAATTTTGTCAGTACTAATTTTCTCAACTCTGCGTCTCTTTCCGATACCAGCCCTTGAACAAACACTAAGCACTTAAAGTTGTCAGCGCTTAACTCTGCTAGCTTGAATTCTTCACAATGCTTATTCATATTGGCTGCGAACGTTATATAGTCTTGTTCGTCATCTTTCGTCATCTTGCCACCTCTTGTGAAACAAAGATGTCTTTTTACTAAATAATTCACTTAATATATTTACCGCCTCGGTAAATGTCAACTCGCTAGATTTTTTCGGTAAAATGTAGTTTACCAATTTGTTATGCTCAGCAGTTCCTAACTTGCTTAAAAGAAGTCCAACCTTCTTTCCTTCAGACCACGAATGACAGTCCTCGTTATACACGTCCGTATATTTTTTATAATACTCTTCAAAAGTTATCTCTTCATCTGGACTGTACATGAATATTTCAATTGAATTCCATATTGTATTCTCTGGGAAAGAATCATTTTGTAGATTTTTCTCTTTCCTCTTCTCAGTTATTTCCAGAATTTTGTTTTGAAACTCCTTATGCATCTGTTCTATTTCTCGTTGAAACTGCATCTGTCTATTAAAACTTTCCTCCTGTTGTTCCGTCTGGAACTTAAAAAATTCTTGGAATATATTTTTGCATTCCTCCATCTTCGCAAAAAGTTTACACAATGCTTAAATATTGTAGAGGGGGGGGGTCCAAAACGAATTTTCAATTCGTGACCTATTTGAGCAAACTGTCTTATTGAGAAAAAAAAATTCTTTTCTCAGTTGAGAATACGACAGATCTTTTTCGTCACTAAGTTGACGTCTTGTCTTGTCTTTGCCAAGTTTTTTTTTTCTTTTAAATGTGAATCCGAGATGTCGCTGAAAATTGTGACGAGCAAGTTTTTTTTTCTTTTTCCTCCGTATGAGTACGAATTTCGTCACCTAAATAATGTTGCGAGCGAATTTTTTTTTCTTTCACCGTATGAATCCGAATCCCTCGTACGCCACGTTTGTTATGGCGGGTGAATTTTGTTTTTTCTTCCACCGTATGAATTTCGAATCCTCGTGGTCAAGTGTTGTATGGTGAACGAAAATTATTCTTCCTCCGTATGAATCCGAATACGTTCGTCACCAAGAATTTTTTTTTTCTCTCCGTATGAGTTTAAATCCTCGTCGTCAAGTGTTGTAGAGTAGTTTCACAGTGGAGGCTTGTATTTCACTAAGTCGCTCCTAAAATAGGTTCGACGTACAAAACGTTAGGATCTTGATATAATAGTTAATGACGCAGCAATCTAGTTGTGGTGGCTGATACTTTAATATTCGACTAACGGTCGTCCGACATCAACTGACTGACCAACTCACTGACTGACTGGCGACTATTACTACTATTTATTATAGGTGGGAGAGTCTATTAACTATAGAATAGGTGTGTTCCACTATAACACTCTCGGCATTCATAACAGTTAAATTTACGAAGTCGGGTGTGAGCCGAAATGATGAAAATGGAGATTTTGGAAAAAGACACCAATAAAAGCTTTCCGACTTTAAGAAGTATGCACTCGGATGAAAAAGAAGCTCGCTGTTTGCCTTGAAATTAGTGAAGCTTTTAATGCGTTTTCTCGCGAGTGAAGTCTGGCCTCTTTGAAATCTTGTCATTGTCCAGAAAGGCATCATACCAAGTAACTTCTCGTTAATTATCTGTTGGTTGTTCTAAAATCTTCATTCGAGAACATATCATTTCATTTGAAACTTATTCTTCGCGCCATTAAATTTCAATACGTTCATTATATCAAGCTTTTCTCTTTCAAATCCACTTTGCTCGTCAAGTTGTGGGAGTATTTTGTCACCTTGAAACAATAAATCTCATTCGCTACAACATCACGACTTGAGAAATAGTTCGCCTTCCACTGCGCTTGTTTTAATTATCTTTGCATCTTTCTGATGAATTTATATATATATATATATATATATATATATATATATATATATATATATATATATATATAAAAAGCTCAACTTATGGACATAAGAATTATGGTTAACATGTTTGTCGATTGAATTTAGAGAATATCTGCCAATATATATATTAGATAGTTTACAGAAAGGTGGGTTAAACCATATTATCTTTCTTTTTCTGTTTTTGGTTTTATTGTGTTGCTTTTCACAGTTTCCTGGTAAACCAATTTTTGCTTGAAATTATTTTTTGATGGTTTCATTATAAGTTATTTTATTCTCATTGAAGATTGTTTTTGTTGTACGATAATCTATTAATTCTAGTGTGTACACTGTTTGGGTTAATACAGTATTGAGTTAGGGTGATTGAAGCTGGCATTAATTTAAATGGGAGTTTAGAGTCTTATTATGATTAAAATGTTTGTCTACAAAAAGAAAAAAAACACACATATATATATATATATGTGTGTGTGCGCGCGCGTGTGTGTGTGTGTGTGTGTGTGTGTGTGTGTGTGGGTGAGGGGACAAAACAAAAAATCTGTTTTTAAGTGACAACACATTGTATTAGGTTTGGCGAATCCAGGTCGGAATAAAAGACAAGTCGGCAATTTTCTAACTATATTTTAAGGTAAAAGATATGTCGGCATATGACCATTAATTCATTTCTTTGGTTTAACACAGCTTTTTTGTTAACAAACATTATTTATGTAATTTTTCTTGTAAAAACAGTCAACATATATCATTTACAAGTTCCAGTTTTTTAAAATATTTTTAATTTTAACGAAGGGGTTTTGTTAACTTCTTTTAAGTACCAAAATATTTTAGAAAGGGACGTCCTATTTCGGTACGCATTGTTATTAAAAGACAATATATGTTGATACTACCTAGTTTTAAAAGAATTCTTGGTACTTCTACATAGATAGATAGATAGATAGATAGATAGACAGATAGATAGATAGATAGATAGATAGATTGATAAAAACAATATTGAACTGCCAAAACACAGAAGACTATTCAATAAATTCCATATATATCACCATATATATTCAAAAATATTATTGATCAGCAATCTTAAAAAGAAAATACATTCAATGTCAATAAGCTAACAGGCCAATGCCAAAACGATAAAAATCATGTGGGGTTAGAAAACTTGGCTTTTTTACTTGATTCATCAGAACGGCAGCACGTGTGCTCGCCTTCCATTTTCTTTCGCCTTTTATGACCGAAACTAAATGAATGACGGAAAAAAGACCACGTCGTTTATCATCTAAGACCTTGATTAACTTCTCTTTTTCTCATCTGTTTCGTTGCTTGAACAAACGATTAGGTCTTTCAAGTTCAGTTAATATGTATATCAAGTGTTTTCTTTCAAATATACTTGCATGGTCATGTCTGTTTTGATCCAGGAACAAAGTGCTACTATATCAGAGAACAATTATGTTATTCTAATAACCAGAAATAACTCGAATGTAACTCAAAGTTTCACACTTAGAAAGTAATTGTATTAAGAAGCAAAAAGAGGCGATACGAACAAAATTTAAGTATATCTTCGAGCAGAAGGAAAATGCGAACGAATGATTGAGGTGAGGTGGAAATTTACGAAAAGAAATTGCACTGACAATGTAATTTTTGTTTGAAAGAGAAATGAAACATTGTTGCATTTGTTGATTAGAAAAGAATATTAAATAAATGATTGGGATTTCACTCTAATAGTATAAAAATAAGTTTCTGTTGTGCAGTCTACCCTTAGATTGATGAATACCTGTATTTGTTTATACATGAACAACGAACCTGGTTCCTTAGTTTAAATGGCTGATGAATGTGTGGTTGATCTATAAATAAAATGAGTCCGTGAAACACAACGCAAGAATGCCGGTAGAAAATATTCATAGAAAAATAATGTTCGAAACCTCTGATTTTACCTGAGGTTTGAACACCAACCTCGACTGTCAAAAAGAAATACGAAACTAGTTCAACTAACAGGCTGCAAGGGGTGTGGTCGAATAGAGATCACGCGCGATTGTGACTTGATATTCACGTGTGTTTAGTTTAACAAGCGCCATTATTTCTTCTTTTCCGTCTTTCGGTTTTGAAGCCAAACGCGGCCCTGTGCGCCTTTATACCACCGGAAGTTTACACGACAGTCAGAATGATAGACATCAAGACGGGTTGGGGTATGTAGGAACAAATATTAATGGGCACCAGATATATATATATATATATATATATATATATATATATATATATATATATATATATATATATATATATATATATATTTAATTAGATAAATAAACCAATAAATAAAACATCATCCGGTCCCTCACGGTCAAACTTCCGTTATTTCTCCAACATATTGCATTTTATATATAATTTCTATTTTAATTTGTTTTTGTTTTTTTATCTTTTTTTTTTTCTTTCTTTACTTTTTAAATCTTCCTGGTATTCGATTTGTTTCTTCTCTTTCGTTTCTCTCTTATTCTCTCTAGATTTTCTATTTGTCACTCTCTTTTTATCTTTGCATTCATATTTCTTTCTTTCCTTTTTCTTTCCTTCTTTCTTTCATTATTTCTATTTTCTCCCTCCCTTTCTTTCTCTCACCCTCCTTTCTTTCTTGTTTTTTTCTCTCTTACACTTCTTTTACCTTTGCATTCACACTTCTTTTTCCTTCATTCTTTATTTCTTTTTTCTATCTCTTTCTCTCTTTCTTTCTCTCACTCTACTTTTACCTTTGCATTCGTACTTTTTATTTCTTTTCTCTCTCTCTCTCGTTTTCTTTCTTTTTCTTACACACCTTTTTCTATTTCATTCATACTTCCTTCTGTCAATCTTCTTTCTTTCTGTCTTTCTTTCTATCACTCTCTCTTTCTGTCTCTCGCCGTCCTATTATCGTTAAATTCAAACTTCTTTATTTTCTTCTTTCTTTCATTCATTCTTTCCTTCTTTCTTTCTTTTTTCCCCCTCTCCCTCTCTTTCTTTCTCTCACCATCCTTTTACCTTTGCATAAGCAATTACGTCTCTCCCGAGAGAATGTCTGCTTCATCGATCAGGACATGTCGTCTTTATTTATGGATTTATTCGTGTATTATCTTCTGATTGTAAATCTTGTCCTTCGTCCAGAAGCCAACATTGCGTGCGTCAGCAGAGAAAAGTCTGTTGATATTCATTTGATTTGAACATTATCAATTAGACTTCTTTCTTTCATTTTCTTTCTAAATTCCTTCCTCATTTCATTATATATCATTTATATATATATATATATATATATATATATATATATATATATAAGAGAGACAGAGAGACAGAGAGAGAAGAGAGAAAGATATATGTAATATGTATGTATGTATGTATGTTTATTTTTTATTTTTAACTGAAAAATGATACTCCGAATAACATACTTCTTTTATTGCAGGCATATTAATCGCTTTGTTCGTGATTAATGAGTGTTTTAATGCATGCCCAGTTGTTTCAAAATATGAATTCGAACACTGCACTCAGATTGCCAAAGGTTAATTTAATCGCGGTCGAAACGAGAAAAAATGATCAATCGAGTAAAGATCTTGTTTAAGACTTTGACGAATACCCATAGTTTTCTGTTTAAACCCTAAAGCGGTACACTTTCAGTGTGGAAAATGGGTATGGCACAACTGGGTCTCTCCAAGATGTGTTTGGTACGCTTGGATACTGAAATAACCTCTGTTTCATTTTATGAAACCTTCAACATTGTATAGTAATTTTAGTGTAATTACTTAGCAAGCAATACAATGGAAATTTAACCAATTTATTTTATGAAAAAATATAAATTCAGTAAATACTGTTATACCCAGAAAGTTCTTTTCAAGGGTTAATGGAAAAAATGTTGGAGCAAAAGTCAAGAATAGATTTTTGTATAGGTTTGTGTAACAAAACCGGAACTGACCAAATACGATATTTTCGTTTTCCTTCGCTTAAATATTTTCTTTAGATCAAACATATAGCCAGATTATGTGTGAAGAACTATTATTATAATTTGCTGGCTGGTGATCACTGCTTTTGTCTGTTATTCTTGGATAAGATTTCAATTATTTTTAGATATTATTTCAATTATTTCTTACCAGGATTTTCATTTCTCAATTGCTTATTATTGCTTATCGACGAAAACATTCTTCCTCAGTATTCCGCGTATATGAGATAAAATTTAGCAGAGATTTACTGAGTAGATCTGGTAGTTGAGCTTATTTTTTCGAATACCCTGTAGATTATGTCTGTCTAAATATTGTCATTAAAACTGTAATTCCTGGAATAACTGACTATTTTTTAATAAAATAATTGAAAATTATAACGGTTGCATAGCAAAGCGGCAACATCAATTTTCTTATCGTTGTGTGACAATGGATGACTGTTCCTGCAATCAGGATATTTAACCAAATGTTATAGTTAGCGAAAAGTAGATGTTTCTAGAGCTTAGCTTTGTAGATGAGTACAGTGTTAAGACATTTAATGAAAACTCGGTGGTATAACATTATGAGAATAACTTACCAACAGAAGTTGCTTATGCGTTGAAGGAAAGTAAGATTTTGTAATTTTATTTTCAAATTTTTTTTGATAAGTGATGTGGGCCCAAAGTTGGGACCACGGAAGGAAAACACGGAACACGGATTAGAGGTAAGAAAGATATATTAAACAAAAAGGTTACAAAGATAGTGTAAGTGGAGCTTACTATGTGCTAGTGTCCAATATTGGTTGTCGTACGGGGCTGATACTACGGTATTAGAATACTCTCTCTCTATCCCTCTCTCTCTCTCTCTCTCTTTCCTCCTCTTCCCTTAGAGTATTATATCGCATACTTTATATCGTCCTGGAAGAATTCATGTTGTAGGTATGTTACGGTCTCACAACAATGAGTTAAAAATATTTGTAGTTATGATAATATTTCGATGAAGAAATCAAATTTAATTCGAGAATAAATTAACCTCAATATATTTATAACTATCACATCTATAATTTGAGATCCCTCTATGGATAGATTCATATGTATACACTCACATAAATCACACGCATATATATATATATATATATATATATATATATATATATATATATATATATATATATATATATATATCAAAACGTTCCCGGACTAGATGTTTCAAAATAATAAGGTGTTTATCTAAGACTAGCAGCATGGCCCGGCGTTGCCCGTGCTTGATTCAAAAATCGTACGACTCATACAGCAATCGCTATCACTTGACTTAAAATATTTTTGCCCTTCCTTGCCTTTGAATTTTTCTAAGCTCTATACTAAACATTAAATCTGAACTAAACAAAATGAAGACAAAACGATCAGCTTTAAAAAAGGACTCGTAACTTGAAAAACCGAATGCAAAAAGAATGTTGATAACAAATATTTTTTCACACCCAAGCCAGTTTTGCGGAATCAGAATCAATGTTGAGTTTAAGCAAGCGAAAGAACCAATTGGAGTAAAGTGCCATGCAGATTTAAATTTTTCCCACTTGTGACGAATGCAGCTATCGATTTTTTTGGATGCTAGAATGCTAGTTAACATTCGTGTCAGTCTCTGTTAGCTCTCACACTGGCCAATAGAATCTTCCTGCCTATTCATGGCAGCCAGCTATAAGCTCTCACTCTGGCCAGTAGAAAATGGCCGCAAACTACACGAAAACTCCCGTAGAAGCATGAAAAAATCAATTATTTCCACTATCGATGGGAGTTGTGAAATGCAAGGTCGGTCTTGGCCTTCCCACTAACTTGGAGCATTGGCATGTAAATTTTGGTGCAAATCCGTCAAAAATTGAGGCCGTGCATTCGTTACACACACACACACACACACACACACAACACACACACACACATCCTTCTTTTTATAGATAGAGATTTACCATCATCTCATTGGAAGTATTCATCAGGCACAGCAATACACTGATCGCAGAATTCTTGCCAATTTTGGAATCGTGCTTAGATTTTCTGTAAGTGAGTCGTAGAACTTCTATGATTCGCGATGGATCTCGGCAACGGCGTAAAAAAAGAGGCGAACTTTGAGCTGCATTTTCGAAATGGAAGTCCGCAAATGCAAAATCTGGTGAATAGGTCGTTTGCGGAGGCGATATAATGTTGGTTTGGGCTAGAAAAATCACGAGAAGATAATCGGAAACCAGGGGCATTGTCGTCGTGAAGAATCCTAATTCCACGTGCTCTGCAGATCACCCGGCCCCTTTGGTTCAAATTTCTCCGTCAAAGGCCTGAAAACTTTGCAGTAGAACTTTCGATTGTCGGTTTGAGCATGGAGGATTAATTCTCGAAGCACAGTACCGCGGATATAGAAGAAACGATGAGCAATGCTCTTAGGTGACAAAATAGCAGCCTACAGCATAAACACGATGAATAAAAACACAAATTTCATAACTTGCATAGTGAATACTCGGCACAATGAACCATGAAGTTTTTTATACTACTATATATATATATATATATATATATATTTGTTTTATTTCATATGCGCAGTACGTAGTGGAAAGCGATCGATATAAGTGATATATATATATATATATATATATATATATATATATATATATATATATATATATATATATATATTTCAAATTTAATTATAAAATTAAATTTAAAATCCATAACTCCGTTCCATTTTCAAGCTATTTTTGGAATAACCTATTAAGAAATTTACTTAATTTATAAACACAGACAATCTCAATATTTTAAGTGGTTAAGGTTACGGAAAAATCAATTATTTTGGTCAGAGGTAGTTGGGATTTAATTTTCCTAGACAACTTATGTATCAAATATAAGTTACTTTCAGTATCAGGTGAAGTTAAAGTGGGGTGCCTGCTCACAAACAATGACATCCGTTTTTCACGTGTCGTCTGGATTTTTCAATGATAAAAATTTAGGCATTTTTATTTGGCCGCTTAATTTATAATTTTATACACAAAGATTTCTTAAAAGTGTTGTCTGAATATGAGTAAGTTGTATTTTTTATTATTTAAAATCTATTCTTACAAATTTAAACTATTGTTCCTACTGCTAATAACTAATAGATTATACGCTGTTTTTCCCAAATATAATATATATATATATATATATATATATATATATATATATATATATGTTAGAATTACTTTCGTCTTTAAAAAATTATTAATCAACGATTAAGTATAAATATGTATGTTTCATCTTTCATCTCTTTTTCAAAATTAATCATTATTTACAGAAATATATAACATTGTCTGCAAAAAACTGTTATTTCACTTCTTTAATTAAGTAAATTATTAATTTTTAGAAACGTAAGAGTGTATAATTTTTTATGTATCCGCAAAAAACTTGAGTCATTTAATGACCTATAAGCTATAGCTCGTCTTATTAATTTCCATTTTATTGTGGGTGTTTTATTGGTTTGTTTTAAGTGCGAAAAATATTTAGATAGGGACGCTTGATTTCTATATTTATTTTTTTTAAAGACATTTGATGTTGGTTCCAATCAGGTCATCAGTGTTGACCTCATTGCAAAATGAGGTCAATGCTGATGGCCTGATGATTGCGTCTAGCATGAAACAATCTGTCGCCTCTGAGTGTTGACTTCAATATTCACTTTTATATTTACACACGCTGTATCTCTGTTATTGAGCACCTTATCCCATAAATATAGCGCAATTTAGAACTATATTTCTTCATAATTCTCGTGTATGTATAAATGATAACTGGACCATAAATTAATAGGATCGCACATCTTTTGCTACTAATGTACGAGAGTCCTTCTGAAATTTCACTCGTTTTTCTTTCGTATTTTCGAAAAAATTGAAATAAAGAGAAACTGAGATTGAAAGAAGGAGCAAGGGAAACTGACAAAGAGAGAATGATTTTTTGAACGGCGAAAGAATCCGTGAAAAAACAATGAATGAGAAGAAAATAACAGTAGGAGATGATAAAAGTATGAGAATGACAGAGAAAAAAAAGTTGTGCCTGTGTTTGTGTGTGTGTGTGTGTGTGTGTGTATGTGTGTGCGTTTGCGTGCGTATGTGCGTGTATGTATGTGTGTGTGTATCCGAAAGAAAGATTTGCGCACGAGGAGGACAGATCGACTTGGTAGAGAATCAGTTAAGATTCTTTATCGTTTTACGAACCTAATTTCCTGGCTTGGAATGATACTGGCCGCGCAAGCCGACCACGAAGAAAACTTGGAGAATAACAGTGGCAGAAGCAGCAGCAGCAGCAGCAGAAGAAGAAGAAGAAGAAGAAGAAGAAGAAGAAGAAGAAGAAGAAGAAGCAAACAAACTTGTTCTATCCCGACGATGTCCAGTTCCTACTTGATTCATTAATACTTCGTCCTTGTCATTCTTTGGACGACAACTGTCATTGAAAGCATCGACCCTACACTCGACATCACCTTGCTGCTTCACTTTCCTTTTTCTTTATTTTCTGACTTACCTTACATTATTCTTGATTTCTTCTCAATCTTTCACTTTTCTTTCTTTCTTCTTTCCAAATTTTCTTTCATTTTATTGCCTTTTTATGCTAAACATTGATTTCACAATTCCTGACTCTTTCTGTATTTCTTTGAAATTCATTTATCTCAATCTTTTATTATTCATTTTTCATTTCTTATTTTCCTTCATTTACATTCACTTTTATTCACATTCGTGTCTTACTTTTATTCACAAAAGAATTTTATTTTATTCATATTTTTCTCTTTAAATTTTTTTGCCTCATTTTTTTTTCTCGACATTTCAGAGATTTTTAAGCAATTTTTTTTTCTTTTTTCTTTTTCTTTCCTGTCGCATTTAATTTCACCATCTTTTCTTCTTACTTTTCTCAGTAATTCTTCCTTTTTTACCTTTTCCCCTCTCATTCTTTTGCCTCCTCCCAATCCTCTTCCTTTCACTACCCTCCCATATATTTTCTTTCTCTCCCCGCTCTCTCTCTCCCCCTCTCTCTTTCTCTCTCATTGTACCACTTACGTTTTCTACTTATCTCGTTCACGTATTTATATTATTTTTCCGCACCTGCTCTTTCTCGCTCTTTCTCTCTTCCTTCCTTCGATTAATGTCCTCCTCAACAATCCTTTCTTTTCTTTCTTTATTCTTCAGCTGCCTTCACTCGACGCCCCCACTCAACTCTCCGATCGATTGCCGTTGCTCGATAGACGCGACCAGATCAATGCGCACGACTTCAACTGTCCTGCATCATTAATTTCCGGCACTGGTTCCGGACTGTTTACCTCGACTAATGGCAGGGGGCGGAGAAGGCAGCTTAGTAAGGGACACTGGGATGGGGATGGTTGGGGAGTTGTACTACGCAGAAAGGAAATAAATATAAGTGAGGAAGGAAAGAAGGAAACATAAAATGTAAACGAAGAAAGAAAACGATGAATGAAAAAAAGGGAACGACAAATAAAATGAATGCATCAGTCAAAAGAAAGAGAAACTAAAAAGGGAGAAAGAGAAAAAGAAGTAAGAAATTAAGGAAAGGAATGAAATAAAAAGAAGGAAATTAAGTAAAGACAAAAAGAACAAGACAAAAGAAAATGTAATGATGTAAAGGAAACGCGGGAGGTGGGGAGAAAACGCCAGAAAGAAAGAAAGAAAAGTTATCCATGAAAAATCATCACACTGAGATGAGAGGCAATGGAAGCAGAGAGAAAAGTTGTCATTTTAGAGTTATTTTTTATGCCGCGAAGGATTTGCTTCATGGATTTTACAATTATGTATATCCAATATAAATGACGAATGCATAACACACACATACATACACATGATGTATGGTCAGTGAGAAAAATAGGCATTATATATATATATATATATATATATATATATATATATATATATATATATATATATATATATATATAAAATCAAGTGATGGATTTTTAAGGCTGATCTCCACAGTGCAGCAATATTTTCCCACCTCCATTTTTACTAAAATTAATGTAAGCTACGACTCTCTATCTATTCATTTAAAACTATGTGTTCGCGTTTTCGTTCACATAGTTCAAATAAAATCTATTTTCTCTGTGTGAAACTTGACAAATATGCCTAGTTTGGGTGACTCCATCTTCTTTACCGTGTTTGCTGATGTCTGCGTGTTCGCAGCTTTGCTGACGTGCTAAGCAGACATTCTCAACCATAAATACAAGTTCCAAGCGGCGTCTTCATGACCATTCTTGTCTTTATACGCTTTCCCCTCAGGTGGGTTCTCTTTCTAAGCAATCGTCTGACTTTCTGGCTATTTTCCACAGAAGCAATAATTTATCGCATCTACTCGGAGCCAGGCGTGAGTGAAATGCGTACGGGCAAATACGTGTGAACGAATCCGAGTGTTTTGGCGAGGGAAGGACACAAGTATTCCTGGAATCTATCGATAGTATTGAAAGTAGTGCTTAGTAATTGGATTTGCCGCTTGGTGAGTCAGTTTGCCGAGTGGCGTCGTGCTGAGTGGATCGAGCGTGCAGATCTGTCTCTTTTTAAAAATTTTTTATTTATAACGTGTATACAAGTACTTTGTTGATTTTTCTCTACCAATCACGATAGCGATATCTTAAAAACTTGTGCAATAAAACCCCAGGAGAAGACAGTGATTTCCGATAACATGAATATAAGTGGACGATTGATTAGGAATGCTACACTAAACTTTGTTTGAATCATTAACTGACCCGTTTTAAGAGGTTCAGCCCCAAAATACGTTATTATTTTTATTATTCTTAAATGTCAATTGAAGTTAATTACGCATCGCCTCTTTCGTCTTCATATTAAATTTCACACACGAATATGATGCACACACATGTGTCTATCGCTGTGTGAATATTTTCAATACTTCTACGACTTATTGTCGAAGTAGGATATGATGTCCCAATTGAATAGTTGCCGTAATAGAACCCCTTCACCCATTTTTAAAACCAAAGAAAGTTATTTCTTAAGGATTTTTTTTCTGGATTCCGGGGAAAAGAATATAGTTTCCGATATTTGAATGTTTTGGGCTTTCATAAACCATTAAGAAAGAGTTAGTTCTGCTAATGTTGCAACTGTATGGATGTAGTGTGAACACCGGCCATAATTCTCGTGGTAAGGCGAATGGGGCCTGATAATCGGTGCCAGAGGGATGGGACGTTCAATTTCTGAAACTGTGAAGATATCTGACATTTCTCGATTTCTGCTGTCAGGTGTGTAACAGGAGCACCAGATGAAGGGTATTATCATCTACCATAAATAGCGAATCCTTTGTAATCGTTACAAGAATCGTCAAGCTAGTATTATCTGTGGTAGCGACATTGACCTAGCTCATATCTACATTCAATACAGAAATTTACTGTCGTATAATATTTTTCAGCTTTATTTTGGATATGGGCGCAAAAGACCCACCAACACCACGTTCCACAGATGATTCCTTTCTAATTAGACTCGGGAGGCCTGACAATGCATGAGGCATTCTAATGAGAAACAATTTCATTTTTTTAGGCTTATGCTAAGATTCAGGTGTGTCAACAAGTTACCTCACGGACTGGTGATAGTCCCATAGTGGTGCTGGAGCCTGTTCTCCTAGCGTAGGCTGTATTTTCTGTTCTGCTAAATCATCTCATTGAGCGATTAAGGTTACGTTGGACTTCCTAATAACCAAGTGTGTCCATTCATGGACTTCATATACTAGACTAATGATAGATTATTCCTGCAGGGTAATGCACCATGAAATCGAGCCTCTGCAGACTTCTGTGAATTGGTTTGTTCCTTATGTTTTCACTTGAGACTAATGTAGCATGTACAGGATATAGTAACGAGGTATTTTTCACGCAAGATCATCAGAGAGATTTAGACAGACATCAAAACGACAAGGCTAAACATTTTTGCAGGGAATTTCTGTCTGAATTTCTGCGATGAGGGGATATCATTATTTACACTATTTACATGCGAACTATTGTCCTCAACTTTGTTGTTAGTATCGCAACGTTACGGTCGCTGTGTTCGTCGGCCTTCATCAGGTGTATGTCAATCCAGGTAACCTACAGAAAATTACGAACTGAACCCTTTATTTGATCTACGTGAGTAGACTGTTCTCGTTTCACTTCTCATGTCTACGGATATCTCGTCTAGTTCTTATTTTAGTATTGCAAAAGTTGACGGACCATGGATTAAACTTATGTAATTAACTTAATATGTCACCAAATTTACGATCCAATTAAGCCATTGTCCTGAAGAACAATTCTCTGTGGAGAAGTTGGAGCATTAAATCAAAAGTACCTGCTGATGAGTGCTGCTGCTGCTTGTCATGTTTGACTGACTGAAGCTTTTCTCTTTCCTACAACTGCTGCTGATGTTAAAGGCTTGCTATCATTTTTCTTTATTATATATTAGTGTCTCCAATATCATATTTATTTCTATGCTAGTACTACTAATATAGCCTTATAGCCTAACATATTCGCCAATTCTTTCTCCAATGTTTTTCCTTGTCTCACTTCATACTACATGGACTGATTACTACCGTTTTCTTTTCATACAGGATCAACCACGCCTGATTTAATTGTCTCAACCCTCACTACGGCTTTTTGATGTTCCTCCAGGTTTACTTTTAAGGGAAACTTGTTTCACCTTTATATTCTTTGCCACCACTGCAAGAAATGGAGTACACACAGTTCTAGGTCATGTTCTCCCCCGTATTAAGATTTACTCGGAAGAGATTTCTTTGGAGAATGGAGTTGTTTCTGAATGTTGTCTTGTTGTTGTCGGACCGCAGATCTTCTGAAAGTTTCCGATGAGACCTTGATGTAAGGAAGCCAGACAGTTGCATTTTTGTGGTTTTCCTCCTTGATCCTTCTGTTTCCACCTGCACACATATGATTTTTGTCCGGACGATCTCATTCTTAAGATTGTATTGTTGGAATTGAAGTTGAGATGTTGTCCAGTTATGGTTGGCTTGTGATATACGGATGTCTTGAACCCGTTCTCTGTGCGAATTATTACGACATTCAGGAAGGTTAGCTGATTATTATTTTATCCTTCTAATGTGGATTGAAGATTATTAAATTCAGATTGACCAACAGTATTTGTACAGCTTCCTGTACGGCCATAGTATGATGATATCGTCCCATCAGCCATACTGTTGGTTTTAGTGGTGCTATTCCTAAAGTCATAGTTATATGCTCGCCATCACTGATGAGGAAGCTGAACTCATAGAAAAGCCTTCCTCCGTCTAGTTGGAAGAATGCTGACTTTACACAGACGAGATATACCAAAACATAGGCAGTGGAACGAGAAGCGATTACAGCCGTAGATTAAATAAATGTTTCAGTTT
This sequence comes from Acanthosepion pharaonis, assembly GCA_903632075.3. Taxonomy (NCBI): domain Eukaryota; kingdom Metazoa; phylum Mollusca; class Cephalopoda; order Sepiida; family Sepiidae; genus Acanthosepion; species Acanthosepion pharaonis. The sequence continues at coordinate 3,233,527 of CAHIKZ030004156.1, forward strand.
CCGAATTCCCTTTAAGTTACCCGGATCAGCAGACATACGAGACATTGTGATAAGAACAACAAAAATAAGGACAATAATCCGTATGTAAAAAATTTCTTCAGGGGTTTTCCGACTACTTGTGGAATCGATGCCACGTCTGGTTGCTGCATGTGGCCAGGTTACTGAAATGCTTACCACACTGTGAATCTGTCATTTTCACTTTGAGCGATTTTTCTTTCCAGTCACTGATTCGCGATATACCTTATAACTTTAGTCAAGTTATTTCCTGATGTTCAGTAATAAATCTTCCTCCAAAACCTCATTGCTATTCATCTCTAAGCAAAAGAATATTGCTATTAAACTGAATCGATATGACTCAGAGAATCCATACTCTTAAAGAATACTCTCTAAGAATTAAGATGTAGCGACAAATATTTTTTTACTAACAATTTAGCATGAATTATCTCTTTTCACTAGAGGTGTATACACAATTTCATTCACTCTAAAGTGAGATGATAGCACAAATTTTGGTTTTCAGAATGGAAATAGATTAGTTTTAATCATTTGCCTCTTCTCAACCCCAGCCAAAATGATGAAAGGGTGTTGAAATGTTCGCGGTTTCAATCACTTCCCAAATTTGGTGCAAAAGAACAAACCTCAGATATTTTTAAAAAATTCTTCTTAGTTAGGTCAAAATATTAAAATACATTTTCTGTCTATGGGGATTAGTTTATTACTTAAAAACAATATAAAAGTGATCACCCATTTATGCGTAGGACATTCAACGATAGGTGTTCAAAATTTTTCTGCAGGCCTAACTTCCAAAAATCAAATCAAATGATACACCACCAGCTATATTTTGGAAACGCGTCTTTGTCGGCTCGAGAACTTCTCACCATCGCCCTCCTAATACAATAACAAATTTTGGTTAAAAACACAGATAGTCTTTAGTTTAACATCCGAAGATTTATTAACAGACATTTTTTTAATTACTTGGGTTTGCCTCTACATGTATTTAGAGAACGTAAGCTAAAATATGAACGTATGCACGCGCATACAGACGCAGACACATCGATAAAAGTAGAAGCCCACATATTCCGTTGTAAAATGTTTCGCTTTTTGGGAGAGCTCCGGTTCAAATAAGCTTTGAAAGACACAGATCAATTTTCCCCTGCTCTCATCTTCCAACGAAATCGTGAAATACCCATCAAGAAATAAAGTCAGTTCGGTAGATGATGGAAGTTCGTCTCTACATTCACAGACATGCGCAGTTACATACAAACACTTACACACAAACACACACGTACAAAAAATTATGTATCTCTATGAATATGTAGAAAGAATAGAAAATAACATCAGTAAGTAAAAGAAAAGAAGAAAGAAATAAAGAAAAAAGTGTAACAACGGAGAGAGAAGTTGAAGGTACGTTAACAATGAATGTGAAGAATATTCGAATATATTCTTTAATTGTTTGAACTTCAATGAACTAGCTTAGTCGGGCGATAGATACAGCAAACGTGCGGGTCTAACGAATTTATCGATATACGTAGACAGATCAATGATAGAGCCTGATAATCCGCATAAACACACACACTAACACACAGATATAACGCAACTCATCTCTCTCTCTCTCTCTCTCTCTCTATATATATATATATATATATATATATATATATATATATATATATATATATACACAAAATGAACTAACTGGTTAAGATTTAATGTTATCATGAAATAAACAATCTATCTCCCTATCGACCGATCGCAGTCTATACATATATTTTAATCTGTCTATTCTTTTGTCCAAGTAGAAGAAGAAGAAGAGGTGGTGGTGGTGGTGGTGTTGGAGATAAAGAAAACAGAAAAGAAAGACGATTTTCGAGTTAAATGTGGACAGGGAAGTGTATCTCATGATTGCGTGAATATAGATAGGAAGGTGTTCTCACATTATCTATCTATCTATCTATCTATCTAGAGAAAGAGAGAGACAGACAGAAAAGTGAGAGACAGACAGAGAAGAGAGATGGAGCGAATGAGTGTCGGGGAGAACGGGAGAACACATGTCAAAGAGACTGTATGCCTGCAATCGCACGTGTTTATAACTGTCAAGGATTCAATGTTTGCAGTTCATTTTTTTATCTCGTGCATAGAGTGACAAGGATAGAAAGGAAAAAGAAGGAAGACGAGAAAAAGTCGCTTACACACATGTTGCAATACACACACACACACACGCGCGCGCGCGTGCACACGCACACACATATATATATATATATATATATATATATACATACACATAGACACACACACACACACACACACACACACAAACACACACACACACACACACATATATATATATATATATATATATATATATATATATATATAAGGGACAAAATCAACACCCAGCGTCGACAGACTGTTTCATGCTTAAGCGCAATCGCCAGGTCATGAAACTTCAATGTCCACTTTTATATTTACATAGGCTTTTTTACCCATGAATATAACATACCTTAAAACTGTATTTTATCATATATATATATATATATATATATATATATATATATATATATATTTATAACAATATTTTATCTTTATTCGAATTCGACCGATAACGTCTATCAATATATCATTACAGTTTTTAGGCCGCGTACGTCCAGATCTAATTCATCAAGAAACTGCAAAGTTCGTTTAGTGTTCTGTTAGGAGGTTAGTTATCAGAAGTTTCAGCGTATATATATATATATATATATATATATATATATATATATATATATATATATATATATATATATATGTGTGTGTGTGTGTGTGTATTAAAAGCAGCTACTTGCATGAGAACCTTCCAGTCTACAAGGGCGTCTAGCTAATCCCCATTGTACACTCCTGCTAAAGCATATTTGTGTTTCTTCAACATCCATAGAGCCCATCTATGAGCAGAATTTTCGGGAAAAGATCGTGTTATCTAGCGTGATTGGCAGTCTGATATGATTAGCAAATATAGTTTTCACTTAATAATAATATAATCTAAAAAGGTGAAATTAATACGGAATTTTAAATTACTTAAAACTTAATGAAATATTGTAATTAAAATTTGAAAAAAATTAAGAGAGTTCTTGTAAAAATGCATTACTCATCGATTTTTTTTTTCAAGGCAATAGTGTATTTAATATTCCTTATTTATAAAAACAATTAAAAGTTTTTATAATTAAATAATGTCATCGTTTTATTGCATTTTTATTTTATGATTCGGAGCAGATATTCGGTATAGTCTTTCTGTTTGACAAAAAACAAATTGATGATTTAAATTCTTCAAGGACGCATGCTTTCAACTAATATAAATATGAAGAGGCTGGTATGCCTAAAAATTTAGTGCGGGTAAAAATTAAAGCAATTTAGCAAAATATTCTATAAAAAAATTAAAAAAATAATTTCATTCATTTGTGAATAAGTCCTAAAAATTTTATTAAAATCCAACAATTATTTTATTTTTTAAAAAATTTCCAAAACAATGTGTTTTTAATGCCAAAAAAACGCTAAAAATACTAATACAAACTCACCGACGTAAGAAAAAAAAACGAGATTTTTAACCAACATATCGAATGTGCTAGGAAGCATTAAAAAGTTAATAAAATAATTAAAAAAAATACTTTGGTCTTTCTTAAGGATAACGTAAACATTTTGACGATAAACGTTTGTTTTTAACACGTTTGGGGCCGTTTTTCATCATGGTATGCTCACTTTTTAGAAAGTTTCTAGAGGTATATATATATATATATATATATATATATATATATATATATATATATATATATATATATATAAAAGTGAACATAGAAGTCAACATAGAGGCGACAGTCTGTTTCATGCTATATGCAATCATCAGGGCCTGACGATTTGCATTAGCGCAGATTTCTATGTTCACTTTATATTTACACACGCTCTATCTCTGATATTGAGCACTTTATCCCATAAATATAGCACACCTTAAGATATATATATATATATATATATATATATATATATATATATATATATATCTTATTTGATTATAGATGCCTCATTTTTGTTTATTTATTAAACAGTGTGTAATACATCTATTGGCTTGCTCATTCGAAAAATCTCAGTAAAGAAAATTCATCCTTAGGTAGGTATCAAACCCTGTCCCTCTTAGTGTCCGAGATGCCTTTCCCGCTTTGGTCACAAAAGTCTTAACAGACAATCTCTATTTACCCTATTTAAGGAGGCAATCCTTTTCATTTAGATTATTTTTCCTGAGAGTCCATATCTACTCAGTTACGTAATTGAAACTTAAACAAGGCAATTTCTAAAGAATTAATGAATTTATATGACATTTTTGTTAATTACTGTGAATTATTCTTATATGTTTCTCTATGTGTATATCTATATATAATTTGATATACATAAATAATTCCCCGCGGCTTTTTTTATCTTCCGTATTCGCGTCTATATTTTAGTGGTAATATAAAAATATAATTACAAATCTTATTGTGTATGATTATCTATATAAGTCTATCTATTTACCGTATATTTAAATATAAAAAAAGATTTTATGCGTGTGTAACACAACGTGTGTGTATCGTTAAATGTATGCTTCAGATACTTAAAATGTATCTGTTTATATCTATTTTATGCTTCATACATGTGTAAAAAAAATAAGTTTCTTTACTTTTCATAGTCTATCTGACACAAATCGCAATATGCGACTAGCATGTCACTCATTAGAATAAGTGAATTGCTCTACCTCTCCCCACAAAACGCATCTAAAGTAAATATTTAGAATTTTGATAATCTGGTCTAATGTAAATATAATGTAGAACCGACTGGCGAACGAACTTACACTCAATGCTTAACAAGACTAGTTAGTTCATCCAAACTCTGTAACAGGCGTTTATATCTATTTTCAATATATATATATATATGTGTGTGTGTGTATACGTGTTCGGAATCGTGCGTGTATTTCTATTTTTGACAGTAGAAATCAATGTCTAAGTTGGCGCAAAAAGCGTGTTCGTTTCGCGTAACGAGTATCTATGAGTGCAAACCTCTCTTCGTCCAACTGTGCGTGCAGCGACGCATGTGTACACGAATTAGCGGCGTTTCCGTGCCTGCGCGCGCATGCGTGCCAAGCGTGTGTTTGTTATATCCGCGTCTAAGCCTGTTTCGCTGCGTGCGTCTTTGTGTGATCGAGTTTCGGTTGCCGATACAACGGAGCTGAGGAAGAAAGGAAGAAGAGGTCGAGGGGAAACGATGCAAGGAAAAGAGGCAACGGCGACGTTCGTAGAGGCGGGAAATGCGAACGGACGGATGGCTGGATGAAGTGTTACACTCTACAGCGCTGATGAAGAGAGAGAGAGAAAGAGAGAGAGAGAGAGAATTGGGCAGTTGTGGTGGTGGTGGTGGTGGTAGAAAAGTTACGAATTGCACCGATGGAGGCGGATTGTGAGTTGGAGCTGTGGCGGCGGCGATGATGGTGGCAGCTTTAAAGGTGTGTGCGTGATCAAGGAGACTCAATGGTTGAATAGAAAACTCGATATCCGCCGCAACCGCTCGTCCGTTGACTCCGCTTGGCATTGTATTCCCACCCACTCACACACAAGATTTTACGTCACTTTCCTTTTCTTTCTGTCTTTCTTTCTTTCTTTCTTTCTTCTTTTCTTTCTTCCTTTCTTTCTTTATTTCTTTTCCTTTGCTTCTTTCCATATTTCCTTCTTTATCATCCTATTTGGCGATTTATTTTACTTTTTTATATTCTTTTTCATTTGCTTTCTTTTTATCGCTTTTCTTTTTAATTTCATTTATTTGCGATTACTCACATCTGTCTCGATAGATTTCTATCTATCTATCTATCTATCTATCTATCTATCTATCTATCTATCTATCTATCTATCTAAATCTTTTTAGTGCTTTATAAATGTTCTTATCATCCTCTATCACATCATATTCATTGAAATATATATCTCACCCTTTTATAATTCGCTTAACTTTTTCTCCCTCTTCATTTCTTTCATTCTTTAGTTTTCCAGAATAAAATAACCTGAACAGCCCAATTCAAAACTTTAGTGTTTTTTGCATCAAATATTTTATTATTTTTTTCCCCCGCTTTCTGTTTTTCTTCATCTTACGTTTATAATAAAAAAGAAATGTATTTTCTGATAATTCCTTGAAACATTCGTGCAGAATTTTAAAATTCTCCTTCCTTTTAGCCTTTATCTTTATCTCTGCTTGTTTTTTTTATTTAGGCTTTATTTTTTAACCTAAAAGATTTTAATTCTTTCTTTTTTCTTTCCTCATTTCTTTCTTTTTTTCTTTCTTTCTTAAATGCTGTTTCAGTTTTTTCTTTATTTCTATCCTCCCTGCCTTGTTTATTTCTTTTCTTCTTTTCACTCTTTAACGATTTATTGATTATCTTTCTTGCTCAACGACTTTTTCTTTTTTTATTCTTACTTTCATTAATTCATTAATTTTTATTTATTTCTAGAATTTCAATGATTTCCTTTCTTTCTTTCTTTCTTTCTTTCTTTCTTTCTTTCTTTCTTTCTTTCTTTCTTATGTATTTTAACTTCTTAACAATGTCCACTTCCTTCATTTCCTGTTCACATTTTCCTGCCTTTTTAGTAATTGATTGTCTTTCCTTCCAACTCATTCTTCCTCTCCTTTTATTTCATTCTCTCAATCGCTGATTATTTCTCTGTCACCTTAATTCGACTTGTCCTTTCTCGACCCCACGGTCATTCGCGTGTCTATCTATTTTCGGCAATTCTCTTCATTTCACCCTCCTCTCGTTTCTCCCTTCATTACTTTGATGTATCTTTCCTTTTTTCCCTAAAGAGCTCTACTCTCGCCACCATAATCACCGCCATTACCGCCTTAACACCAAGAACACTCTTTCGCAAGTTCGTTTTTCAGCGCATAACACTTTTACATTGCTCGCTTTGCGATTCATTTTCAACTTTTTCTCTCGCTAGCTTTTTATCCTGAGTGACAGTTGAGTGGTTGAAGGGCTGGAATTGGGTTCCAAGACGTCTGCGACTAAGCATCCCGTGTCTGGAAGTTTTCGCTGTTTTTGATAGGATTTAAAATGAAATGAAACATTTATCTATCTACTTTCTGAGCCTCTAATATCTATCTTAGTTTGCTCATATCTATCTATCTATCTATCTATCTATCTATCTATCTATCTATCTATCTATCTATGTAATTCTTTTAATATCTTTTTTTATGTTGTCCGGTGGTTATTGAAATAATAACTAGGACGGTAGCTTACAAAATATAAGGGTTTATTTTAAACAAGAACAATGCAAGTGGACATTGACAAGTTCATCTCAAGCTGGAAAACAGCCCACAGCCTGGGACCAACACAATAGATGCTTATATTCCTACTGGAACAGTTCATTTAATAGAAGTGTATCAGTTCTCTGTATACTGAGGATTATCAGTTCGTTCCCTACAACACCTCCATCACGTGATTATTTTCCTTGGAAAATAAATCTCCAGAAATTTGGAAACGGCATACTGTACTGTTTGGCATTCGCGCCGGAAGCTACAATACGACCATTTCAGAGTGTTTAGGTGTCAATCTTAGGACAGTGCAGAGGATTAGGAAAGAGTTGGATGAGTCTAACGGTGATTACAAAGGTAGGGCAGCTCTGAAAATTCACTTTGATAGTTCCGATAAGAAAAGAACTCTCGAATTTGTTGGTTTGGGCCTCAGGCACAACACGGAGGCCTACATCAAGTGTCTTGAGTTGCTAGTGCTGCCATGAATCAAGAGGGTGACTGCTGGAGAAGCCTATGTCTAGCAACAGGACATTTCACACTGCAACACAAGAAGGAGAACCCAGTCATGGCTGTCAGACAAATTCTGCGATGACATAACCCCTTACATTTAGCCACCTAACTCCCCAGACCGCAACCCCCTTGATTATAATGTGTGGGATGCAGTTGAGCGAGTGAACAACAAAATTCACTTTAACACCAAAGATGAACTGAATGCAAGGATTATGGCAGCATTCACCAACTTAAACAAAGAGACCATCCAGAAGAGATGCAGGAGGCCGTGGTTGGAGCCAATGTCGTTTTTATGGAATAAATTTAGTCTTTTGTACTTCAAGTTATTTTTGTGTCATTTTGATAAATATATCTGTGAAAATGAGATGTCAGTGCTATTTTCATTTTTGCGTCATTTAGGAGGCAATTTATCAACCCAGTTCTGTATATGTAAAATATATATATATATATATATATATGGTGGGTGTTTCATTGAGGCGGATCGTAGTCATCAGTAAATAAACCAGTGTTCTTGGTGAAAATTTATTTATTTCTCTACTGGATAATGTTATTTAAGTCATGGCAATTATGCGTGAAACATAATATTGGCCAAATGTCCAGCAAGACTTCGGCATCACGCCTCCACAGTTGGTCAAAGTTTTTGATGACATCTTTGCATAATTGCTCCTCAATCTCATCAATATGCCTTGTTAGCTTGTTGGCATAGTCCTTACTTTTTAGATGACTCAAAAGGAAGAAATCTAAAGGCGTCAAGTCGCACGATCGTGGTGACCAATTGACTTCGCTGTATCGAGAGATGATGCGACCTGGGAACTTCTCATTGTATTTCTGTTTGAACGTCCATTTTCTTAATAGTCGTCGATAAATTTAACACGTTGTTTGATTGTTAATCTTTCCATGGTTGAAATTGCCAAAGACATCATTAGACGCATAACTTAATTCACATTTAAAATAAATCGGTCCAAGTTATTGGAAAACCTTATATATCTATCTATCTATCTATCTATCTATCTATCTATCTATATATATATATATATATATATATATATATATATATATTACCAGATCTATCTTATTACGAAATCTATCTAAAACATTCTGAAATTCATTTTTTATATAAGATTATATCCATATATATATATATATATATATATATATATATATATATATATATATATATATATATTGCCATATTTTGGAATTCATTCGTGAAAAACATATACAAAGCATGACATTGCCACCACCAAATTTCACCGTTGGGATTGTGTTCTTCGGTGAAATGGTTGTAGCGTCTTTTCGATAAACCCGAGTCCCTGAATTACGCCCAAATACTTCAATTTTTGATTCATCTGTCCATAAAACAGTTTCCAGAAATGATTCAGGTTTATTCTTATGCTCTCAATCAAATTGTAACCGGGAATCACTATGTTTCTACAATAGTAGTGTTTTTTGGGTTTTTTTCTTGAAGAACGCAATCTTAGTTGACTTCTATGAAGAAATTGCTTATTGTTCGCTTCATAATAATAATAATACCTGATACTTTTAATTATTTCTGCATTTCTGTCCGAGTAGTCATAGAATTTTCTTGAAGTTCGTGCAGAATTCTTCCCATTGATCTGGGAGACATCTAGTGTACTACACTAGATCTCGATTTGTTCTCAACAGATTTCACCTCTTTATCCTTAGCAATAACAGAACTAAAAGTAGTAAATGGTATATTCAGGATATCTGCCATTTCCCTATAGCTTTTACATTCCTTCCAATGTTTGATGATCAATTCTTTTTGCGAATTTGATAGTTCATTGCATTTCCCCAAGATGATCATTATTGTGAATGATTTGTGTGCGGAGATAATCTTATATAAGAAATGAATTGCAGAATGTTTTAGATAGATTTGGTAATAAGATAATTGGAAGAATCTAGCAAAATCTTACAAAAAATTATGGTATTAAAGACATATTTTATACAAATAATTTTTTGCCTCGAAATATAAATAATACATAATTTCATTTATAACAAGTTTCCTAATTGTTTTTTGCCTATTGCAGCATTATGTAATGGTTTTGAAATATTGAATGAATTTTTAGTTTTTATTAAGTTATAATGGTTTAAGTTTAATTAAAAATTTCATGGTGTACGAATATTTATCCCCCCATTGTATATATATATATATATATATATATATATATATATATATATATATATATATATATATATGTGTGTGTGTGTGTGTGCGCGCGCGTGTGTGTGTATGTGTGTGTGTATATAAATATATATATATATAATTATTTACATATTATATGCCCTGTACCTATTAGAAAGGGCTCAATATCAGAGATAGAGCTAACCATATATATATATATATATATATATATATATATATATATATATATATATATATATATAAAGTGGACACATAAAGTCAGCACCCAGCGGCGACAGTCTGTTTTATGCTTATACACAGTCTTTATGGTCTGACGTTTCTTAACTGTCGCGGGGCTGTTGTTAACATTAATGTCCACTTTTATATTTACATATGTTCTATCCTGGAGTATTTTAACCTAGAAATATAGCATATCTTAAAAAGTTTATTTTATCATATATATATATATATATATATATATATATATATATATATATATATATATATATATATATATATAGTAAGCGATAAAACTCTATGTGAGGAAAGCGTGTTGGAATCTCCTCAACTTACGACATATTCCGTTGCTACGATGTGTCCTAAAGCGATTTTACGTGAACAATCATTTACGTCGCTCAAATTTGCTATTTCTATGTTAACATCATTAGGACTAAAACAACACATGGAGAACATAAAGATAAGAAATATAAAGAAATGAAATACAAAGTAATACATGTAATGAAATTGTTTTAAGTTGCTTGTATATTTATTTCCAGTGATGTCATTAAATCTTGGAAGTTGACATGACGAAGTATAATATCTTGTCCCTCTTGCAGTACTCGGAAGCAGAAGCAAATCTGATGGAAAATTCCTCAGAGAACTCAATACATTTTCCTTACACACGGTTTTGTCTTTCATTCTGACCTGAAGAAGCCGAAATCAACAGACATTCGCTGAAAGAAGTTGTTTATGGCTTTTCGACTTTGTCTCATCATCTACACACACACACACACACACACACACACACACACACACATATATATATGTATATATATGTATATATTTCTTTTTCCCACACTTGTATTCACCCTGAGCCAGCATGATTCTTAAAAACATTCACTTATTTCTAGCGATTAGACTTAACGATGTTACATTTGCCATCAGTTGTTCTCCTTCTATTCTGAAACCGTGATTGATTGTATAGTTTATTCCTGCTTCGATTTGAACATTACTTGCAACAGTTTTTTTTACAAGACTATTTGCTTGTATACAGTTTGCATTTTTACATAAATCTCTTTTAACGATGGCTCACAAATTTTTTATTTTTTTATTTAGATTACTATCTGAGAGACTGCAGGACCATTCCATGAATTTAGAACATTTTTAGCAAAGTTTCTACAATATGAAGAAGCACTGAGATTGAATGAAAATATGTTTAGTAGAATGAATCTTGGTTCTACGCGATACCACTCAAAATCGACCTATAAATTTATTGCCTACAGTACTAGCCGAAAGTAATACGCCAACTCTCTACCATTGTCTTGTAAATCGTATTTCGTGCATATTGACAAACGTTTCAAACTCAAATTAATTAGGAAAATAAATACCAAATAATATGACAAACTACACGAATGCACGCATACGCACAACTAAGTAAATTTAATAATAACAATAATTAATGAATAAATACAAAATGCACTAAAGTAATTAAGAATAAATGAAAGTGATTTTTAATCATTTCAACCCAAGCAAGGCGATAATGCCGCTAAGACGCAAAGGGTTACTGTGATGGAAAGAGAACGCGAAGTCGTTAGTGAGGAGAAAGGACAATAAAAGAACAGATTCAGGAAGACAAAAGATTTTGATGATTGTAAGTGGCAGGTCAGCAAGAAACCTGAAGAGAGCTCGATAGGCGAAGGAAGAAACTATTAGAATAGAACTTACGGTTCCAACTTGCTATTTAAAAATGAAGATGACTTAATTGCCAATCTAGTTGTACGCTTAAATTCATGCGATTCAAGTAGCAAGGAAGGGAGTTCATTTGAAGAGTTTCCTTGAAAAATATTTATAAAAATCACGGAGGAAGTCTACGTTACGGCAGTGTGAAAGTGCCTGAAGCCGATATGTCGCATAAGGACCGATGATATTACAGACCCTTCTTTGAATTTTGTCAAGAATCTTGAGATATATAGTAGGAGCACCAGACCAGGTATAGTAGCAGTATTTAATGTAAGAAGCAAAGTTAGATTTATAAATATTTAAGATGGATTCTGGCGAGAGAATCTATCTGGCACGACACAACAAGCAAATAATCCTAGCAGCAGAACTCATGTCAGACGAATGCTCAATGATTTTCATAGCTGGAGTTTAGAATCAGCCATGCTGATGGAAGACAAAAAGATTATCTATAATGATTAAAAATGAAATTTTATTTTGGAGGCTTTAAAATTTACAAATGCTTTTTTGTCCTGGTTGGAGATAATTTTCAAAAGCAGCTGACGGTTTTTGTCAGACAGGAGTAAATAATTGTGATATCAGCATAAATATCTTGCTGGGAGTTGTTGATGCCAGAAATGTCGTTAGTGAGGATTGGAAAAAACGAAGGTGCAAGGATAGATCCCTGGAGAATCCGCACATTAATGTGGAAAGATTTAGAAGCGTGGTCGTTCAATACGACTTTCATTAAGCTATCATGAAAGAACGATTGGATTAAGTCAAATATTCGGACAGAGGTGTCATAGCTCTTGAGTTTGTGGCGTAAGCCAGCATGCCAAAGCCTGCCAAGCGTCTTCGTGATAAAACCACAGCCTCGCCTCGTCGTTTTTATCTCAGTCTTGATAGGCAAATTCAGTAATAATCGTTGTCACATCGGTGGTTGACTTAGAGAAGCGAAAGTCACATTGTTTATCTGAAAGAGGGACATGTGAAATGAAATGTTTAACCAATTCAGTGTTGATTAGAGCCTATAGTACTTTGTACAAGGTATTTGTTTCGAGAGAACAGGAACCAGTTCAGGTGCACATTTAGTTAGGACAATTGTAGGCATTTGCCTTATCAGTAGTAGATGGCAATACTTCAAACTGATTGAAGAGAGGAGGTGGTTGAGGATTTACTTTTGTTCCATACATACAGAGCTGCTAGTAATCTTGACCCAAACGTTTAAGAGGCTATACGGTGTCTCATTCTCTCAGCGAACAGCGACTTAGACTCATTGTGGACACTCTTACCCTCATTACGAACGGATACAAAGATACGCTCGTTATGATCAAAACTGTTACGTTGGAATAGCCCTGAAGAAGTGATTCCTGTGGGCTGAACAAGCAGGAATGAACGAAGGAAAAGACTGCGGTTTCAGTTCGCATTTTCGGGCTGGCACGAAAGCTTCGGCACCGGCTTTCGCCCTGGAAGAAATCTCGGTGATACAGTTTCCAACGGGAAGCTTAAACTTTTCACCCCAAGGGCCGTCGCAAAGAAAATCATGAAATGAGTCCGATCAGAGCATTGGTGACAAAAAGATATCCTGTGAATAGAGGTTCTCGTCTAATAGACAAACGGAAATAAATATCTAACACGTGGTCAGAATTGCAAGGCGCGACACGAGTCCGAAGAGGTGGTAAGGAATAGCTCATGTGTTACCCTCAAAATTACTACAGAAACGAATAGGGAAATTATTATTTGAGAAATTGAGTAATTCAAAATCTATATTCCGACGAGATCAGTGGAATTAGAGTGATGAATCTACTTGACATAATGAGCACTGATGTCACCAAACGAAAATATAATTGCAGGAGAGAGAGAGAGAGAGAGAGAGAGAGAGAGAGAGAGAGAGAGAGAGAGAGAGAATTAGTACCGAAAATCAAAAATGTTGGGGAAAAATGGTTGAGGGGCTTAGGTATTTTTTACAAACTGGTTAAGTCTTATTTTTATTAATCGTTGTAGTCATATGATAAAGTTTAAGGTGGAAAATGCCGAGAATGACTGTCACTGCCGATCGTCTAAGTTAACACAGCTTACGGCCATATATGGTTCAAACACCGTAATGAATGGGTGACTACTTGGGAATACCAAGTAATGTAAGTTTTCGGTTGACGTAATGGATAACGACTCAGAGTTGAAAATCGCAGAGCCAAATTCCAATTCCAGGCGGCCTTGTTAGAGCCTCTCTAAGTGTTACCAAAGTGTTCGGGCTCCTTGATACCAGTCGGAATGCAGTCACCTGAAAACTTCCAATTTGGTATCTCAATATGAAGAGTCGTAGTTTCTAGTCAATCCAATTGCTAAAAAGCCATGATAGCCACTCTTATTAAGGTCTCTCAAGAGGGAATCTGAAAAACCATCCTAAACAGGATAAACCACCTGCACAAAATATGAGGAAGGAGTGTGAACCTGGAGAACCAATTGAGAAAAAAAAATTAGTAAATAAAATCTCAAAGTGTAGGTGGAGGAGTTAGAAGTATAGGTTTAATTTAAGAGAACTTGGGATTTGAGTACATAAATTTAAGTAGGGAAAGTTAATTATGTATCGGACGTTCCATATTGAAGTTTAACTTAGTAAAAAGGTTTTAACTAAGTATAAGTTGCATAGTCTCATAACAAAAAAATGAAGTGAGGGAGAAATTAAAACTATCCTTATTACCGGTAATTTATTTTATATTTTAAACACCGGGGTGGGAGGATAAAGTAAATTAATTAAAGTAAAGTAATTAATAATTTAATTACAAACTTGCATATACGTAATTATGGCCAGATAAACATTCTAGTCAGTCAAACGTATTGAATTTTTAGTTAAGTTCTACAGATTATTGGCGGCTGTGCAAGAGTTAGCTGAACAACAGCAAATCCTCAATCCTTCTTCTATTCAATCAATTCAAAGTCCTGACATTTACAGTAGATAAGGTTGAATATTTGCTCGGAAATTCTCTTCTAACTCAACACTCGACTTATTCGGAGTACCCACACCTGATTTCCCCTAAAACAGAGGCTCTACTGAGTGATATGCGCATAACCCGTCACTAGTCTCGGACATCACTTGTAAATTACACTTCCATCGGAGGTGACGGGATACTAGCCGTTCTCTTTAAGAAATGTGCTCCCGAGCTGGCTCCAGTTCTCTTCAATTCTACAACTATTGCCTCGCTGCATCTTGTTTTCCTGCTTGTTGGAATTCCTCTGTTGTTCCTGTTTTTATGAAGTCTGAAGAACCATATGACCGCTCTAACTATTCCCCTATTAGTCTCTTACCACTTTTCAAGCAAAGTATTCGAGGCTTTAATCAATTGAAGTGGTTAATCATCTTACCTCTCAACTCTCTGACAAAAAATATGACTTCCGTTTTGCCAGGTCTACCGCTGACGTATTAAACACAATAACTGAATATGTATATAAAGCTCTAGATAATAACGGTGAAGCTCGAGTTGTGGTAGTAGACATCTCGAAGGTGTTTTACAGGGTTTGGCACGCGGATCTTCTACGTAAGCTCCAGGGCTACGGTATTACGGGACCGTTGTTTCTGATCTTCATTAATGATTAAAATACGTATGGAGATGTTCTCTATTTGAATGATTCCACACAATACGAAATTTAGTAATTAAATGTTTTTTGCATTCAGATATGTGCATGAGGGCAAGTATGAAATTAAAAACAAAAAACAAATAGACCACATATAAATATATAGGTAACTCCAAAGAAACGCGAAACCTAAGTTTTCGAATAAAATTTTTTAAATGAAAAATCTTTCTTAAATTTTTTTTATTCTAGATTAATTTCGTACCAATAGATTAAATTTAATATTTCCAATAAGCAAAATACTTTGCTGTATTTCAAAACAACTTCAAATTGACTGGAAGTGTCGCTAAAAATCCCTGGTTTTGGGCCAACTCTCCACACAATGTAATTCCTTTCATTAAAACATATTTCAAAATATAATTTTATGAAACTTTATTTGAGGAATATTAGCTGATTTAAAGTTTAATCGGACTTGAAATAAATATTACTTTTAGCTTAAAATATCGCAGAAATGCATTTTTAACACGAAGGTAGGTGTTTATTTAAGGTGTTGACAGGTTGACAGATTGACTAAGAGCCGGAAGTTTAATTTTTTTTTTATGTGGGGGATATATATGTAGAATTTATTTGAGGAATATAACGTGAGTGCCTACTTTCCTCTATAATTTTTAACTACCGAGTAATCTTAAAATTTAAGAAAATATTCTCCGTAATCTAATGTTTTATTGAATTTTGGGCACATTGAATTTAATTTTCTGTAGTTATCACTCTTCATGTAATAGACGTCCGAATTTATGGTCATTCTAATGGTTATTCTAATTAAAATTTTTAAAAAATGTAAGCAATTCCTTTAAAAATTCATTATTCATTTTTTTTAATACAATAGTCTCTACAATACATCTTATTCATAAAAGCAATTAAAAGCGTTGCTAATTAAATATTGTTTTAGTTTGATTTCATTTTTTATTTTAGGATTCAGAGCAGAGTTTTGTAACTGGTGTTTCTGCTTTACAAAAAAAAAAAAAGAAAAATAGAAAGAAAAGAAATTGAGGAGTTCTGCATATAACGAATATGAAGCGATATAAAATTTCATAAAATTAATATAAGTGGTGGATAACAGATGCAAAAAATAATGTTTTTACCAAGATTTTCTAAAAAGGAAACACTTTTTTTCATTTATTTGATTCCTTAACTCATTACATTTTCATTAATTTCACTTATTTGTGAATAAGTTCTGAAATATTAAATAAAAACTAATAATTGATTTGATTTTTGCAATATTTACCAAATCAATGTTTTTCACAGCGAAAACAACGTGAAATTTCCTATACAAATCTTTGGTCCCCAACCTGCCGCTGACGCGAAGGAAAAAAGATTTTTAACCAAAATTTCGAACCTTAAAATTTAATAATAAAAATATATTTATGGGTCATTTTTGACAAATTTTGACGCTAAGACTTTGTTTTTATCAAGTTTAAGTAATTTTTCATCATCTATGATTATTTTTATCGAATCTGCGGAGGCATATATATATATATATATATATATATATATATATATATATATATATATAGTGAATATTGAAGTCAACACTTAGAGGCGAGACGTTTCAAACTAAACGCAATCATCAATCGTCTAGCATTAGGGTGGCTTGACGATTGCGTCTAACTTGGAAACAAACTGTCGCTACTAAGTGTTGACTTCAATGTTCACTTTTTTATATTTACACGCGCTCTATCTCTGATATTGAGCACTTTATCCATAAATATAGCACACCTTAAGTCTATATTTCTTCATATATATATATATATATATATATATATATATATATATATATATATATATATATATATGGTCTGATGAATGTGTCTAGCATGAAACAGCCTGGCAGCATATCTTCCTTCAAACGTGTATCATTGAATAATATAGACATAGTCTACCTATTTTTATACTGATCCTTTTAGTTATTTTCTTGATGTAGAAATGAAATTCATCAAGGAAGGCGTCGTAGTTTTTTTTAAACCCAAGTACTTCCGATATTTTGTAAGATCATCTTCAGAGGTAAATTACAAAAACCAACATTTGCGATTGTAAGAGCGATAAAACCTGAATTCCCTTGTCATAGTGATTTGGAAAAACACCCTAACCACGGAGAACGTGGCAACTTAAAACTGCTCCCAATAATCGGAGACTCCAAACCAGATTACATATACGGAATGATAAAAATACACAAGCTTAACTTCCTATTCTCTCCGAATATATCCCAAAACTTCATTCCGGTTTATCAATGAACCAAAATCATCAACCAGATTTTTACATCATACGTACCTAGTAAATACAGTGTTAAATCAACTCAGAAATCTTAATCGAAATCTTAAAAACACAAAAATCTAATAATGAAACGATAGCCTCACTATCTCTCCCTCCACTAAAAATCAAACCTAATATATTGCGTAGACTTATTTTGATTTGAACCACTTAGGTTCCCTTCTATGACAATCAACATCTACGTTCAACGTGATGCCGTTTCCATGGACTCAATTCTGGACCCAACATTTAGTAACTTCTACATGACTCAGCTTGAAAATAAGATATTTAAAACCACTAAAAATATTCCACCTACCTAAGATATGTAAATCATATTCTTATTTTAGTTAAAAACATAGATGAAATAAATGAACTACAAAAAAAAAACAAAACAAAACAAAATTTGAGAAAACCTGTTCTTAACTTCACATAGGAACTTAACATTAATAATAAAATCCCTTTTCTTGATGTATTGATAAACACTAATGAATAACCGAAAGCGCTCGGATATGCAGAACTTCTAGACAGCTTTTATACATTTGTGTCCAGAAAAGAATACACTTCTACGAACGCACAAAAAAAAAAAGAAAGACAAAGCATAATCGCAGTACATTGCCAGTCGTTTTTAACGAAACATGTATAAAAGACTGCTGCCTCAATATATATATATATATATATATATATATATATATATGCACAAACTTTAAATCAATATCCGAAAAAGGCCTACTGGCAGATTTACATTTTGCCAAAGGCTGGGTAAAGCCAAACGGAAACTATTTCACATTGCCGCACATCCATTTTATTCCAGAATGGAGCAACCTGTATTAAAAAAACCAAAAAAAAACAAAAAAAAAAACCCACGAATTTGATATACCACAAGGTTCGTCTGATTGTACTGGGATTTATTAATTAATAGGCCTACGTATTTTATATGAAATTAATAAGATCATTCATATGAACAACCACAGTCTATATAGGGTTGACGGCCTGATGATAGCACCAAACAATAGAAGAACTAATGGCACCATTAGAAGTGCTTTGTTATCTCTTTAAAAGCCCCGGATTTGAAATATAAGTCGATACAAATATAAAAAAAAATCGTTGACTATCTGGATGTAGAATTGAACTTTCATATTGGCAGTGTCTTCCCGTACAATAAACCTAACGCAAAGTTAAAACATTACTAAACATTAGATCCAATCACCCTCCGAATATAATTAAACATATCCCCAAATGGATAGCGTCTAGGTTATCCAGAAACTCTACTTGTAGAACGATTTTTGTAGAAAAATAAATAAAGAATATGAGAAGGTAGAGGGTCACAGAACCAAACTAGAATTTAAACCTCAACAAATTTAAACCATACGAAGAACAATTCGAAGAAACCAAAAATTTAAAAAAAAAATTGTTTTAACTCACCCTTTTAAATTAGAGGTAAAATGTAAAATAGGTAAATTATTTTTCAAGTTGCTTAATAAACATTTCCCAAAAATGCAGAGTTGCAAAAGTATTGGATAAAAATACAATTAAATTAAGCTATAGTTGCACTAGTAATTTAGGTACAATAACAAATAGACAAAATCCAGAAATCTCAAAACTAACGTGCAGCAAAATAACACTAGTTATTTATGCAACTGTAGAAATAAATTTAGTTGCCCATCAAATGGAGCATGTAAAACAGAAACCATACTTTATAAAGCAGAAATAACTGATATTAATGGTCAAAATAAAACATATATAAGTTGAACTGAAAGTTCTTTTAAGTGTAGATGGTATAACCCGTTGGTAAGGTGGAAAATTTTAAAAAAAGGTAAAAACCATACAGCAATCTTACCCACATTTGCTAACTTTGTCCACATGAGAAACTAGCGATTATGACGTTTCCAGATCCAAAAAAACTTTTAACCAGATATCTGAAATTTTAAGTCCTTGCCTTCATATCAAAAAATTTATTAAGTGAATATGAGGCCGGATAAAAAAAAAATTACGCATTTAAAACCACATTGTTATTTTTACAATACATTTGCTTCCCCTCCTATCCTTCCCTATATTTATAAGACACCCTCCCTTAAATTTATGTTACATATACTTTTCTTTTCTACTTATTTTCTTTATACATTTACTATACACTTCCTTTCTTCTTTTCTCTTGTTCTCTTCATTCTTCTCCTTCTTTTCTCCTTACTCCTTCTTGCCCCCTCTTTTCTATTACATTCAACGTCATGCGTTTGACCGTCGTGCATATGTTTATTTATTTATTTTTGAAAAATAATAATGTAGCGCTCTTTGTGTTTTTTTTTTTTTTAAAGCGTTGGATGGTCAGTTGATAGAATTAGCCTGATGACACCATGAGATCCAAACCAAGGTCGCGTATTCTATCTGACATCCTAATTTTTTAAAGTTTAAAGCACTACATGTTATTCGTATTTAATTTTTTTACACGTGTATTGTGCAATTTTATACTACTGTTCCCTAGTCTGATTCAACTCTGACCATTAACCTTATATATATATATATATATATATATATATATATATATATATATATATATATATTTCTTTGGATACTATCGAAAAAGAAGGTTGAATTAATTTTCTATTTAATTTTCCCAGCATTCTAATATTTTTCCGCTTTTTAGGAGTTAAGGAATATAAATCTTGTCCATCATTTTTATTGTCACAAAAGCTTTCGGCCACTTCTATAGCCATTTTCAAGGGTGTTTTATATCTGGCGGTATTATTTTTTCCTCGTGTTTTGACCGTCACATTGTAAATTAAGTTTGTGTTATTTGAAGGGAACGGAGCGTTCATTCTAAGTTCTCACAAGCCGCAACCGATTGGAATTTGCGTGAGCATCTTTCTACGTTTTAGTTTAAAAAATTTTCAACATTCCATTAAATAATGTAAGGTGATGGTAGGAGAGAATTGCTTGATATATAGGATCTCTTGAATAGTGAGATATTTATAATAATGTGATTTATATAGAATTCTTGTGTTTTCGACCAGAATTTTCCTTACGGAAATTTTAAATTATGGATTAATAAACTTTTTATAGCATTATGGCCAAATAAATGACACGTAAGGCGTTTACTCGAGTGGGTAGTAGCGTGTCCGATATAGGTATTTGATTTGTAACAAGATTTGTACTGGGCATTGAAATTTATACACTATTTTGGTCATAGCTAGTTTAGATTTGATAGGGTTATTTTGATTAGTGACCACAAGGTTTGCGGTCTTCAATTTTTTTGTAATATATTATAAATTTTACATGTTTTTCGGGAATTACGGCAGAAATATCGTGTTTAATAATTCTCTGTATAATGAATCCTATTTAAAATTGTTGCGCATCTGGTTGCAGTAAAATATGTTTTGTTGTTTGGTATTTTTATTATTGGTGTCATGTATTTTTTGTAAGAATAATATTATTTCTTTTTCAATGATGTATTTGGAAAAATTATTGTTGATTAATGTTTGTTTTATGTGTTTTAGTTCGCTTAGAAATATTATTTGAGAAGAGAAATTTAAGTGTGCTCTATTTAAAAACGTTATTTTTATCACTGCTATTTTATGTTTCCGGGCATTGGCTATCATAGTTTAGAAGACAAGAATTCGGGTTTTTTATACGGGTAAGTGTTAAATCCTTTGGATATTAGTTTTATATTCAATTCAAGGAATGCGATTTTGTTATTGATCATGTGTTCATATGTAAATTGAGTTTTTTTTTTTTCAAAGTTGATTTTAGACTTGTAATTTCGTCTTTATTTTTTATTAAAACCAAAATGTCAACATACCTTGTGTAGATTTCTGGTTTATCAATTGTTTTAAACATTTTGTTTTCAATATAAGACATGTAAAAGTTAGAAAAACAGGACATAAAGGATTTCTTATACTAACACCATTAGTTTGAATGTAAATTTTGCCATTATGATCATAAAATGGATCATTCATGGTACGGGCAAGGAGTATTTTTCGAAGAATTTCTGGTTGAATTTTTTTTGGAGGGATTGAGTATTGATTGCAGACGCAGTCAATAATTTATATTTTGATTGTTTATTCACGTTGGTAAAAGGATTTTCAACATCAATCAAAGCTGGAGTATTACGGATGGGATTTGTTGCTTTTAAGATATGAAGAAATTCATTTTGTGATGCTGTAATTTTTGGTTGTGTATGGAAAAAATTATCTGATTGAGGGTTTTTGGTGGTTGCTATACAGATTTAGGTATCTGTGATATGATAGGTCGGAGAGAAAAACTTGGTTTATGGTTTTTTACATTACCGTACGTATATCCTGGTTGGTAATCACCAATTATTTTCTTGATTTTTAAGCTATCAACCTCAGCGTTCATCGCTGGGATAAGTTTATTTAGGTACTTTTTTTTTTAATGAATCTGCAGAATTTTTCCTTAATTTAATGAATTTTGTTATGTCATTTAGGATAGATTATAATTTTTTCTAATATTGTCGGTTGAGAATAATATAATTATTGGTTTTATCAGCGCGACTGATAATGATATTAGGGTTGTTGCGTAACTCTTTTTCAGTTAATTTGAGTTTATGAGGGTATTAGTGTGTTTTCTGAGTGAAGAACATTATGTCAAACCTGCCGTTTTTAGATCTCTCAGATTTGGGTGAAGATTAATTCATTTTTTTTTGTTGTTAATGTTGGATTGATTGGTAGTGTGTTTCGATTTTGATCGTCAGTGAGTTCGTGATTAGGAAGTTATATTTACCATTGGGTAGTATAAACTTACCATAGTATAAGTTGCAGAGATTTTTTTTAATAATGTTATGTTTTGGTTGAGTTCTAACGTGATATTGCAGTTGTTCTGTTGTGTTCATTGTATTTTGGAGAATCTCCTTGTATTTTTGAATTTCAGTTTTAAGATGCAGTGTCTTCTCTTTGGCTATTGTTAGTTGCCGTTAAATGGGGTGTTTTCGGAATGTGCTTGTGTTATGTTTCTTGATGGCTGCTGGGTCATGGAATTTAATTAATGTATATTTGAGCTACAATCTTTCTTTCAAGCATCTTTCATTGAATACGGCCGACAAGGAAGATTGAATTAATTTGTTTTGTAGCGGTTAAGGAATATAAAAATTGACCATCATTTTTATTGCCCCAAATACTTTCGGGCAATTCTATAGCCATTTTCAAGAGTGTTTTGTCTCCAGTTTTGTTATTTTTACCTCATCTCTTGAATGTTGCATTGTAAACTATGTTTTTGTTGTGTTTGAAAATGGATCGTTTATTCCAAGCTCTCAAATATCTATAGCCCCCCTCTCTCTCTCTCTCTCTCTGTATATATATATATATATATATATATATATATATATATATATGTATTTCACTCACAAGGCTTGGATCAACCCGTGGTATGGTTTTCAGCCGCACGCTGGGATCGACCCATCAAGACCGATGACATCAGGAAGTCTCCTTCCTGACAAATCGATGATGGTGAGATTCAAACCGGGGTCTCATGGTCAGAATGCGAACGTTCTAAACACTTGCCATATATATATATATATATATATATATATATATTTCCGTTTATATATATATATATATATATATATATATATATATATATATATATATATATATATATATATATATATATATATATATATGTATAATGATAATGAAAGCGGAAAGTTTAGAAATCCATGGTAATTATTATATTTGCTGTGTTCTTACATTGGAATCCCTTTGGAATTATCCGTACTAATTATGAAATAATATGATATAATATATGAAATCCAGTGTCACAAACTCACATTAATCCAACTAAATATATTAACGCTATCCCTGGTATTGAGCGCTTTACAATACGTACCGCGCATATATAATATATAAATAATATATATAAAATATTGTATATATATATATATATATATATATATATATATATATATATATATATATATATATATATATATATATATATATATATATACACTTTGCTCCCTGACACTCGCGTTGCTTTTTTTTTTTTTAAATGGTTAAGTTCGACCCTGATATGTAGTGAAAAACATCCCGATACCCACGCAAACTTCGTATAAACTTCAACTAACAGAGAAAATCGAAAGTCCCATAAGAAGGAGGAGATGGAAGGAATACTTCTTTCTCAAAGACCAAAAAAAAAACGAAAAAACTGAAAAACCCGGAACATTTGACTTCAATATAAGGAAATGCCCGCCAAAATGTAAAGAAATGCTGAAATTCGAGGAAGACATGACAAATATAGTCCGAAACTTGAAGTTCAAAAGATATTTGAACAATTTCCAGAAGAAAATTATAGAAGACCAGAAAAAAAAATAATAAACTCTAATAAGGTATTCATATTTGCTGACAAGACTACGAACATATACACAATGGCACCCACAACCTACAGTAAACTCATAACTAACAACATCACACAATTATATAAGAAAACAACCGTAAACACACACACACACACGCACACACACACACACACACACACACACAAAACAAAAAAAACACATGATAAACCAAGAAGCTAAAGATACAGCTGTCAAACTAAAAATAGATGAAAGGATAAAACGCATAGCCGAACAACAAGCTTTCATGATAGCAAGAGACCATAAAACCAACTTTGTGAAAAAAAACAACAAAAACAAAAAAACACAACCCCGCGTAACGCGAAATAGGAAAAATCAGTAAAAAAATACTAGAAATTATCATCACCAAACTAAGGGAAAAATTAGGAGCTAATCAATGGAAAAATACCAAAGCTGACACAGACTTGTTTACTGCAATAAAAAACAAAAACAGATCTACTTTCATCCAGTTTGACACAGTGAATTTCTACTCATTCATCACGGAAAACATATTGAATGACGCTATACAACTAGCACAACATGTAAAAATTACAGACGGAGATATTAGAATAATCAAGCACTGCCATAAATCTTTGTTGTTCCACAATAATGAACCATGGGCAAAAAAATAAAATAAATAAACAATGTCACGACCTATTTGATGTATCAATGGGTAGCTATGATAGTGTCTTGTAAGCATACTCATCCTCTCATGTCTAGCCAGGATCCAAGGGAAAAAGATACGGACTATATAGAGATACGGAATTATCCTGATAAGAGAACCCAATGGCCCCAAATTAGACAGGTTGAGGAAAAAATAATGAACGCCCTAAAAACAATTGGATTTAAAATAGAAACAATTGCAGGTACAAGAACTGTAAATTTCTTAGATGTCACTCTCAACCTGAACAAAAATACATACGAACCGTACAAAAAAGATAATGACACTCAATTTACGTACACACATACTCCAACAATCCACCTTCAATCATCAATCAAATACTCATATCAATTCGCCGCAGGCTATCTGAAAACTTCAATAACAAGAAAAAGCCATATTACGACGCACTAATAAAGTGGATACGCACAACAACTACAATACACACCTCAAACACAAAGACAGAAAAAGAAACATTATCTGGCTTAATACATATAACAAAACCGTCAAAACAAACATAGGAAGGACATTTTTAAAATTAATAGAAAAGCACTTCTCTGCAACAAACCGATTAGCAAAAAATATTCAACAAAAATAACGTCAAAATAGGTTACAGCTGAACAAAAAATAACACAAATAATAAAAAGCCGCAACAAAAAAGTAACAACCTGCAATAACACAACCAAGGAACCTCAATGCAACTGCAGAAATAAAACAACAGGTCCACTCCAAGGAAATTCCCAACAAACGAATATAATATATAAATGCAAGGTAAGTGCAAACAACAACACAATATACTACATCGTTGTCACTGAGGGACCATTCAAGAAAAGAAAAAACAACCACGACCTTTCATTCTCCAACAGAAAATGCTCAAACAGCACTACACTATCCACATATATATGGCATCTAAAAGACCGAAATATTGCACCAAGAATAAGCTGAGAAATATTGAAAAACACACCTGCTTACAACAACATTATAAAGAAATACCTACTTTGCCTACACGAAAAGGTAGCAATAATTTCTCATACCCAACAAAAGAAATTACTAAACATAAAATCAGAAATAATTTTTAAAATGCAGACTTGAAAACAAATAACTATTATCACAAGTTATACCAAACGGATAAAAAACAATACCAACCAACACTAGTACATAAACAACCATTGACCCTATGGACATGAAAAGAGAAACCATTGAGAGCATAACATCATCAATTATTTTCTAGTTCAAACTACTATAACAATAATTATAATTATTTTATTACCATTCCACCACTATTGCTACAATCACTTCTACCATTTTAAAATAATTAATTGTTGCTATAGTTGTTATTATAATCACCCGTTTCCTCCCACCATTACTACTGCATCATAATTACAATTGCCGCATTATTCCACAATTGCTACCGCACCACAATTAACGTTACCGCATCAGTCCACAATTATACTTCCTTTACCCCCCTCCAGCAAAATTAATACCATACTAATTTTATCTGTTTATAGTGTTTATAGTTAATTCGGAAAACTAAATTTAAAAACAATAGTCAACACTAAATTAAAAAGAGTAAATTTCCTAGATGTAACCCTAGACTTAATGAACAACGTTCACCTAACACTAATCCCTTGTATGTACTCCCTAAGTCAAACTACCCTCCATCTATAATTAAGCATATACCCACATCAATAGAGAAAAGTATTAGCATGAACTCAGCTAATAGGAAATATTCCGACAACACAGTAATTTTTATAACACAGCCCTGAAAAATAGCGGATACAAAAACGCTGACATAAGCTATAGAAACAATAGTACCAATAATAAGAAAAACAGGAAAAGAAAGATCATCTGGTTTAGCCCTCCGTTCAACCAAATGGTCAGTACCAAACTAGGGCATAAGTTCCTAGCTTTAACTGAAAAAAACTTTCCCACTAATAGCAAACTTAGCGAGATCTTTAATAGAAACACCTTAAAATTGAGTTACAACTGCACTGAAAATCTAGAAAGAATCATAAAAAGACATAATAATAAAATCCTGGAAAAACATGCATGACAAAACAGTAATAAAGCTCCTAAACTGAAATTAGATAAAAATAACGAAAAATTATGTGATTGTAGAAACCCTAAAGACTGCACGTTGGAAAATATATGCCTCACTAAATCCGTGGTATACCAATGCACTATCACATCCAGAGTCCTAACACTGATAGGATGTACATTCGGTCAACGAAGAATAAATTTAAAATTAAATGGAGACAACACAACAGCTCCTTTAACAATATTCAAAATAGAAATCAGACATAAAAGAAACGAATAAAACACCAAAAGTAAAATGGAAAATAATAAATAGAATAAGAACTTGTAAAATTTGGGATGACCCATGCCCTTTATGCCTACACGAAAAACATAACATGTCTTAAAATAATTGTCGGACTTTGTCAATTTCATAATGTGTGACGTCATATATATATATATATATATATATATATATATATATATATATATATATATATATATATATAATCTATTATATAAATGCAAACAGAAACACTAAATTTACCTTTAATGTTTTATTAGCAGAACAAATTTAACGAGATTGATTTTATTTTCTCGAATAACTCATTATTTTCTTGTATATTCAGTGCCACAAACATCGATGGGCATTTGCATTTGGTCTCTTTCACTGATAATTTGTTCCCTTCCTTTCTAACTTGGCTGCTTCACACGGCTGGATTTTAGGCCGTTATCTTAATCCACCCTGAAAACGCCCAATCGCAGCTTATAAAATCAGCAATATTACACAATATAACTCTCCACCCCATCATCGTTTGGTGTCGTGACAAAGGTCATCCCCTCTGCTATTGGTCGGGACAAAAAATCAACGCAGTTGAAGTTGGCATTTAACGAATTAAACGGGGAAGGATTGTACAGTTAACGCACGGAAGAAAAACTTGTTAACCAATAATATGACATAAAATGAGAAAATAAAACCATAATAATCTCTTCCCTTTCAACTCTTCGCTAGCATGTTTGGAAATTGATGTATAAATGAAAGCATAAAGAGAGGGCACATGGCAGCGGAATAGAGTTTAGAAAAAGCTCACCTTTGGGAAATAAAAGCTGAATTCTTCAGAGAATAGTTCAAAAGTAAAATGCTAAGGCTAGCATGATAAGTAAGTTTTACCCGTTTATATCCAATATTTTTCCTTGATTGCTTGGTGCGTCAATATTTCGAAATAAATAGAGATAAATATTATCTTTACGCTTCTGTAAGTGGAATTGATTTCCGAAAAGAGGTTTGAGATTGAGATGATTAACAATTGACTTAAATCTGTGTGTGCGGGCGTATTTTTATGAATGGTTTCCTCAAAATCCTTTCAAGGTAATCAATGCTTAATTGTGTCACATGGAAAGCTTCAGGAAACAATTTATACATTATACTTCAAGGGAAAATTAATTTTGAAGTCAAAATATTTGTATCAGTATGTGAAAAAGAAAGCAACGTTTTCAAATCTTGGACAAGAAGTAACTATTAAAAATGAGTACAATTGGGAAACAGTTGGAAGACATTCGACAGAGGGAATAAATGATGGAATGACCTGGCGTACGGTTTATTACCGAGACATTAAATTTTTAGCATTTAGAAAGCCTCATTAAGTTGGAAAGTCGAACGTCAAAAAGTGTTCATGCAATTTCTAACGATTTCACTGATTTTTTTTTGTTATGCTGTATTTCCTAGTATTTCCTGTTTTCATCCAACCCATTATTGCTTCGCATTTTATTTATATTTTATGGAGATTTACTATATTTATCATCCTCTGATAAAAGTGGAATTTTTCAGAAGGTCCTTCTCAGAAATTCATTTAAGACTCATCGTTGTACAATCATACGGAATTTCAAACAGTATGTTTCCACATTGGCAAATTGACGCCATATTTAATTGTCATACTGCTGATGTCTTTGATAAAAAGTTTGCCTTGATTTACATGAAAATATGACTATATTTATATATCTTGGTTTCTGTCATACGAAAGCAAAAGGAACAAATTTAACCTAAAATATACAGAACACTTTCAGTGTGTTGCGGTATACAGTATGAAGTAATCTAATCACAAAACCTATTAATTTTAAATTCTTTCCCAAATTTGTAGAAATTTGAGGCGCTCGAACACAAGAAAAAGAAAACAACAAGCAAATGTAATATTTTGCTAAACTTAAGAACGTTTGTGGAGAGCAAAGCAGCGTTGGATGTTGAAATAATTACTAGTACTTCTTTCTTTGTCTTTGTTTAGCCATCCATAAATAAAACTAGTTAAGTGGGGTGCTCCCTGATTCCACCTGCCTCTTTTGCCTTCATTAGGCGACGTGAGTCTTAAATTCTCCTGACCTTCTTTTCTCATTATGTGTCCCGTAAATTCCATTTGTCTCTTTCTGATTGTTAGCATCAATTTCCGTTCTTATTTTCCTTAAAACTTACTTGTTGCCCCATATTCTGCGATAATATTCCCAGCATCCATCAACAGAAAGACAACTCTGTCGCTTCACATCTCTTCTGAAGTTAAGAAGATTAGTATGTAAAATAACAAGAAACGGTACATTCACTTTTTCAGTGTTCCTGCCTAGGGACATGGTTAGCGAATTACTTTACAAGAAAATTCAAACTTAATTTTTTTTAACAGATAATCGTTGCGCATGTATAAGCGCGAATCTCAAGAAACGTGTCAAGTTTGGCAGAACTTAATAAAACACATTCTCTTTCTCTTTTTTCTTTCCTGTTAACAGACACACAGAAACTAAAAAAAATGACAAAATATTATCATACAAAAGATATACAGCGTCTCTCCTATACACATGAACGCGTGCAAAAATATATATACACTCACTTCAAGCGAGTAATTCAATTCACATTTGGTCTACTATTAGCACTACTACTATAACATGAAGGATACAGGGAAATTAATATGGCGAGTATATATAATTTCCATTAGAGAAGTCGGATTAAGAGAAGAAAGAAGACTACAGTTGGCCTTTGGGGGCTAAGAAAGGTTTTATAGCCATTGAACTTTGCCATTCCAAGCAGATGTGCTACGAGTTCAAGTCTCCAGAGAATCACCTGTTTTTGATCGGAATTCTTGTAATATATTTTGAAAGCAGAAAAATCATGTCGACCACTGACGTAAGCAAAAGAAAAATATACTCGTAATGAAGGATTATGGTCTTTACACACACACACACACACACACACACACACACAAATCGTACATATGGCACCCACTTACAACACACAGGCCCTCGTGCACAGACATATTCGCTAGACAAGATTTTTCTTTTCAACTCGCAAAATTCTTTTTTCCTCTTTCCAAATGAAAGTATCTACTGTGCATCGAAAATAAGTACCTGGAAACAGTCTATTTAATCCATTTCCACTGCCAAATTTGCCTGAAGTTAAAGAACCACTGTTGACGAACCACTGTAGCGTCAATTATACAAAGTTTGTGCAAACGTACCGTTTTAAATTCGATACACGCAGCTGTGAGATTTGAATGAATTCCGAGGGGAATGTTTCTCAGGAATTTTGATGAAAAATTTGAGAAAATAAACAAATATATTTTGACAAAACAAAAATGGTCGAAGGAAAAAGTGTTTGGAAATATTTTCATTGATACACAAGTAACAAATAAAATATTTTCACAACATTATAAAGAGTAGAATCCTTTTTATGGTTAATTTCGGTAGTCATACTATTGTAGAATACCAAAGAAACGAATTGCTTCTCTTCTTGCTTGTTCTTAGAGAATGAGTTATATTCAAATGTGTTCAATATAGAAAGTTTGTCATATGATATCCTAAACAATCCAGTGGCAGAGACCGGGTTGTAAACGCATGGATATAGCGGACAATATTAAAATTTGTTTTACAGTTACACCGTTTCTGTTGGTTGGGGGAAGGCAAAATTGTGTCATTTGTTTGAAGTAAATACTCTTTGTTAATATTTAGCTCTCAAGTAAGAAAAACTCCGTACACTAAAAAAAACAAACAAATTTTATATGAAAATGAAAAATAATTTTTAGTAATATAGAATGTGACCAAATATATTTTCAACCATTCTGTACATAGTTAAAGTTTGGAACCGCCCACCACTTCCTGTTTGTAAGAAGAAAATCTCACTTCTCTACTCCATAAATATACGTGCATGCACAACTAAACAACCTTTCTGGTTTCACACGCAAATATATCGAGGAAGACGGAGAGAAGGAAGAGGAGAATAAATTATTGTTAAGGAGAAAGATAGAAGGAGAGTTAAAGAATGAGAGAGGAAGAGAAGGCTGTTGGATCATTCATAGCACGCCAACAGACTCTTACAGATTCCTGTCCAATCATATCAATAATCTAATTTTCTTTGCCGGAATCGATCTACGTCTTTCCTCTAACGCCAAACCAAAACTCCCACCGCTAACTCTAGCCGTCCGTGGGCTCACATTTTGACGACATCACACCGAAGTCTTTCCTTCCAACCCAACATTATGGGAGATGTCATCTTGAGAATCCTAACATAGACATCTTGGTGCTTCCTCCTTCCGCTATTGGCACCACAAGATTTCAACGTCCAACCCACCAATCCAGTTGGGTCGCTCTTTGTCACCACCAATTCGATAAGCCAAAATGGGACGAACATAGTCACCAAGGAAATGAGCCACATTTGATGGTGGTGAGTCATGATCTCTCCCCACCTCTCTCTCCTACAGTCTGATATTATCTGTCTATAGATGGATCGATTGATAGATAGATATGAACAGACTGAGATAGATATGAACAGACTGCGATAGATAGATAGATAGATAGATAGATAGATAGATAGATAGATAGATAGATAGATAGATATTAAAATACTGAGGATAGTTATATTAGCATGAATCTGTGTGTGCGTGTGTGTGGTCAGTTTGTTTAGTAGCTAAAGTAGGTGCTTTTTTCCTAATCACCAATACCCAGAGCTGTAAACTTAGTAAATGATATGCGATCGATTATCAATTTTCATAACATGTCTTTTCCGAACAGATTTACACACGCCTGACGTGGTTTAATTTTATCAAATTTTATCTTTACCTCTCTGGTTTATTCACTCTTTCTCTCTACCGCTCCTTCCATATCTGTCCACTTAACTAAGTACAAGGGAACAAATGCTCTTATATTCAAATTTCTAATTAACTAATGATATGGTAGAAATTTACTCGATAAAAGACATTTAAACATGGTTATGGCGACCTGATGAATTTTATTTCATGAATTACTATGAGAAAGAAAATTTAATTTTTGTTGAGGCGAGACGGACAGGTTTGAGTATTTCAAAAACTGCTAATCTTCTTGGATTTTCACTCACAACTATCTCTAAGATTTATAGAGAATGATCAGAAAATGAAAACTCAATTCCTATGAGCAGCAATTCTGTAGTTGGAAATCCATTGTTGATGAAAAAAGTCAGAGGAGAATGACCAGACCATTTCTTGAACACCCGGTAGAAAGGAAACGGTAACTGAAATAACTATTCTTGAAAATGATGGTATATAGAAGATCATTTGTAAATGCAGAATACATCGAACCTTGGAGTAAATGGGGTACAGCAGCAGAAGAATCTGCCAGGTGCCACTCCTGCCAAGTATCTGAGGCTACAGTGCGCTAATGATTATAAAAATTGAGCAATGGAAAATTGGAAAAACGTTACCTTCTCTGATAAGACTCGATTTCTGCCGCGGCATTCGCATTCTAGGACCAGAATTTATCGTAAACATTAAAATATTTATCCATCTTGTCTTGTATCCACGGGTTAGGTAGGTAATGCTAGTGTAATGGTATAGAGAATATTCTCTTGGTATTCATTGGGTGGGATTCTTAGTAAAAATGAAATATTGTTTAAATGCCGCAGTCTCCTCCCTAGGCTGATCACATGTCTCAGTTTTTAACTACGGCGCACCCATTCTTGTGGCCACTTCCAGGATCATGTCATAAATACAAAATAATGCTATATTTGTCCATGAAACAGTAATTAGTTTTATAGGTTAAAAATTCATAGAGCATGTGGTGGAAAATGAGGATTCTGATTCAATCTATCAGAAAAATTTCAGAAAGCCATAAGAGCATATCCACAAATTTGAGAAAAGGTGCCGACAGAATATTCAGCCAGGTTCATGTCAAGATGTTCCAACCTTAGGAGATTATAGCTAATAAAATGAGCAGTGAGTGTATATGAGGTGTTGATAATCCCCTAATTTGACCACATGATATAATGGGGCGCATTGGAATGCTTTTTGGGTTTTAAGTAGACCATAAAGTTTGGTTATTGTAATGTAGTATTCTATCAGTTTATATCATGATTCTTTTTCATTATAAAGTATTTTTCTAATAACTTTATTAAATTTCCATGTTTCTGTAATTATTACTTATTCATCTATTTTCTCATATATGTAGGTATCGTTTAGTAAATTAATTTTATCATTGTATGTGCTCCTATTCTTATTAACAATCCCGCATCCTTTGTTCCAACAGGTGATGAGAATTTCCTTATTTTTATCAGGCAAGCTGGTCGTAAAACTCAGGGGACTAAATATGGTAGATAAACACATGGCTAGTTTCGATGTTAAATCCATTTATACCAACGTTCCTATCTATCTATCTATCTATCTATCTATCTATCTATCTATCTATCTATCTATCTATCTCTTGCCGAAGAGTGCAGGTTTTTCTTTAATAAAATTTATCGAATATTCAGGCCGGTAGACGAAAATAAATAAATATAATATTTAATATATAAATGGAGCGTCTAGTCCAATACGAATATCCACTAAAAATAACGTTTAAAGTGATAAAAATCTGTCGGATTAATAAAAAGACAATGTATCCGAAAATTCTCTCTGGTTACGTTTGAATACGAAACTGCGTGCACAAAGCTGCGTGCATATATAACTTTGAGAGAATCTATAACAGGAGAGATTTTGCCTGAAAGTACTAAAATGAGATATCACGAGTATTCAGGCCGGTAAACGAAAAGAAAGAAATATACTGTTTTAAACGAAGTGCCTACTCAAATACGAGTATCTACTAAAAAATAGTATTTAAAGTGATATATATATATATATATATATATATATATATATATATATATATATATATATATATATATATATATATATATATATATATATAATAGCTCGTTGCAGACGCTTGATCAGGCACATTTGTGTTTTCTCAGAATCCACAGAGCCCACCTGTGGTTTATACTACAACTATGCTGAACAAACGTGTTATCTAGCGCGTGATCAACAATTTATATAAGGGTAGCACGCTCAAGCCCTCGTGCTAACAAGCCATCGACGGACCACAAGAGTTCCGTCTACCCAACTTCACTCACAAAGCTTGGGTCAACCCGTGGAATAGTTTTCAGTCACAAGTCATCGTGGCCGTGGGCTTGAGCGTCCTGGTCTTGTTCAAATTGTTGATCACACTTGATAACAAGCTCTTTCACAGAAACTGTAACCAAGTGTGTGTGTGTGTGAACGTGTAGATTGACATCAAATCATAGAATCCATTGACAATATATTCAATGTTCAGCGACTTCTTGAGATGACATCTTCAAATCTAAGTCGAAAAAAAGTCTAATAAATGGAGTTTACACAAAGTTCATTGCAAATGATAAAAGTTGTCTAGAATCAACTTCAGCGTTGTCATTGGTGTAAAAATACAATTTGAAATGTCGATTCCCAGACGGTTTTGTTCGAGTAGGCACACATTTATATTTCTAAATGCGTTATTTTTTATAAGAAAAGCAATCGATCGCCAGATTGATTTTAAACTGTACTTTGCAAGCAATAAATATGCAGAATGTATCTATCGAGGGAACAGAACAGAATCCTTCCTACCACTAACAAAATATTCAAAAAAAGACTAAAATCATATCTATTTATTATTAAAACCACTACTTTGTCCTGTAATGGTTAAAAAGCTCATCTTGTTAATCGTTTGTAGGGTGTAAGATCTCCACCGGGTAATCAAGCAGATTATGTAAATTAAAATTTAAGTCAAAATGAAAAACTATAATTAGTAAACGAAATTTAAACTATTCGAATTGACTTTAAAAAATTCAAAACAGTGAATTAATTAAAATTGCAAATTAATGTAGAAATTAAAATGCAACTAAATTTGAAATTATTTCTTTTTAAAATGAATGAAGGCTAAAAATGAAACATAACTCATATAAACTGGTTTACATTCAAAAATGTATTTGTGAATTTTGATCTGTTCATAATCTTTCGCGATTTTCCGACTGGAAAAAAAAGGAAATTATCTCCCTTGGAATGTTCGTAAATTATTAAATTACTCCAGCTAAATGAATTTCATTTTTTTTTTTTTTTGCAATGAAAGCGTGTTAGTTGTTAATTTAACATTATTGTTCGGCAATTATTTGCAGACAAAATCAGAAGCTTGTACGATTCGTTTTAGAAGAGAGGGCGATCAGAAGGACACCGAAGAACTCGTACTGAGGCGCACACACACACACACACACACACACACACACACACACACACACACGCACACACGTGGGCACGCACGCACGCACTCACACAGACAGGTAGAGACATATATATGCAGAGGCTTGGGCACATAAATACACGCATAAAAATATACACATACAAGTAAGCACACGTAGACAAACGCACACATACACATACATAGACAGATGAATGAATCCTTTTTTCATTTTGTTTAATTAGTTCCTCGGTTTATTTGTCGAAATTAAGAAAATATAAATCATTTTTTTGCTTCAATTTTAAAATTGAAAAGTGGCAACCGATTTTTGACTCACGCTGTATATTAGCTTTTCTTAATCGATTTCCCAATCTTTTTATTACGTCTCCTAATTTTCCTTATCTGCATCACACATGCATGCGCAGACACATACAAAAACCGATATAGATATTATTCGTGTCTTCGTGAAATAAATGCCGAGAAAGAAGCCTCAAATAATCAGCCATCATCGATCGAAAGATACGAAATACATGATAGAAGCGACCCTACTTCTCTAATCACCCGTTTCACTTAACGACAACTGCGACTGCAGAGAATGCCAGGGTCTCGTTTACACGTGACTGCCGCTGATGATTACGTGACTTGGACGAGATTTGCGGTGTCCGTTCGGGCGCGCTGTCCCTTCTTTCCGTCCTAGTGGCAGTCTGCGCTCATTTCATCCTTTTTGGACGGAGAGAAAGGGATTAGGCCTTTGCGGTAAGACAAATTACATCCATCAGAGCGACACACGTAAGTGACAGTCGAGGAGATAGGTTTGGACAATTGCCCGCTGCTTGTCGAAAAGTACTTGAAAATCCTGGGCATCGGGCGGTAAGGGGCTATTAGCTTCGTTAGAAGAGGTGGCATCGTCAGTCTTCCTTCAGCCATTTTGAAAACACTCGACCACATTTCTTACCAATGATATCTTATATATATATATATATATATATATATATATATATATATATATATATATATATATATATATATATATGTATGTATATTCAGATTTATGTGCTTTCGTGCGTGGAAAAATGACTCGTCCTTGTTAAGTTGAACAATTTGTTTAACAGATTTTCGATGCAGCAGATCCTTAGACAGTAGGAATAATTATGGGAGAGTGATTCAGTTATGTATTAATATTCCTATTCTAACAAATACCTATATACTTGTTCTACAAACATTCAAACATCAGTCAGATATGTTATGAGTTTGTGTAGTGACGAGTGATTAGAACATTCAAGTCATGAGGAAATGGGTTCGAATCTCACTATAGTCGATTTATCAAGAAGTTATATTCTTGATAACATCAACCTAAAATCCCAGCCTGCAATACTGTTGGAAAACTATGCCCTACGGGTTGAGTCAAACCTTGTAGTGTGAAACTGTGTAGACGAAACAACGATGGTTATGTTAGCCCGAAATCATAAGTCGTCGTGACCGAGAGTTTGAGTATACTGGTTTTAGTCATGATTAAGATTACGCGCTCCCTCGCAGAAATATAATTAATGTCTGCTCAGTATTTTTGGCTTTGTTAATGCTTAAGTATTCATCAGCAACAGGAATTGGCTAGCGACATTAACAGACTACCAAACTCGGAAACGCGGAATCAGTCATTATATAAACGAAAATTATCCAGAAGGTTTTCATTGAATTTCTCACAGTTTCGGACCATCTTTTGGTTTTCGGAGTTTGAGTTCAATGCCACGTTCTAAGCGCTTTGCTTTCTGCAAGCTATTATCAAAGAAATTGCGTGGCTTAATAAGGTTGTGTCTATACGGATACATTGTACTTTTTGTGTGGTTTTTCAATGTCACGTTTTCATGCATCGGCGTCTACCATGACGTTATTTTTATAGTTGCAAAATATATTATGAATGTTTTCTTTCTTAAATCGGAGGAAATTTTACTGATAGTCGATTGTTTTTTTAAATTAGGGTTTGAAGTATTTGTAGTTTTTTGGAGTTCAGAGGGCATATGTTTTGCGATTACTACGTATTTGTAGGTTTGCTTAATATAGTTTTGTGTTGGTTGCGAATTCCCGGAATTGTTATTGAATAAATGGCAAGTTAACAGGCGCGGTACTGTATCGATTACGTAACCAATATATATAATGTTAGAATTTTTATTACAAGAGATGCATTCTTCAAGGGAACAAGGTCTTTCATAGGACTAATACTTGAAAACTCTCTCTCTCTCTTTCTATCTATCTATATCTATATATACATTCTTGTAAGTATAAGACAGAGTATTTCTTAAAATTTTTAATTGCAGTATGCGCTGGACTCATTCTTTTCTCGACTCGCTCATTGGTCAACATTTGTGAGACAAACTGGTGTGTACGGCAAAATACAGTAACAATTCGTTTATTGTCCGTGAAAAGCACGGTCCGCTCAGCATATTATGCATATTAGAAGCGATTTTTATTAAATTACATCAACCCTGTTCAGGAATGTGTCCATTAGAAAATATGGGAGTGAATCTTTTCCATTTTGTACTCACTGTAACTCTTTACATTAGCTCTTCTGCCAGTAAAATGTGTTTTTCTTTCCTCTCGTTGTTATTAATTTTTTTTTTTTTTACTTTAGTCGTAGTTCCTTTTTTTCACCTCTTTATATTTTCTTTTCCCGCAGTGTGAATTGTTATTCTGTCAATTAATACTTACTACATCGTATTCTTCTTACGAAGTGTTGGTAGAAAAGGGTGCTTAAAAAAGTCTAAATCTGCTATTCGTCCTTGCATTGAATTGCTGACATAACTGGCCCGCTGATCCTGTTAAATATCTCTAGATTCTCGACAAAATCCAAAGAAGGAGTTTTAAGGTTATCCGTCCTAACCTGGTACCCGAACTTCAGTCACTTTCCCCAACAACGTGACGAGGCTGTTGTTTGAATGAGCTCTTCTCTTCGGTACCGCATGAATTTAAGCGTATTATCAGGTTATCGTTTTAATTTTGAAATTCCTACATGTAACCTCGATTATGACAGTTTCTTTTATCGCATTTCTCGCTTTGTTTGTTGCTTCTCTGCCACCGACAGTATTAAAAATATTAGATGCAACGTCAATCGCAATCTTCTGTCTTCCCGAAGCTGTTGCTATATTTTCGTTTTTACTCAATAACTTCTCATTCTCTTTTATTTCAGTAACTCCTTGCATCTTAGTAGTATTATCCCCTTGCTAGGGGAAATGAGTATATATATGTTGTGGTAGGATCCACCTAATTTGCATAGTGGAGTACCGACCATATAAATATGGTTGGTACCGGGAAGAGAGGAAGGAATCAAGAGATTCAACCAGAGACTCTGCCCGACTGCGACTCAGTCAACACATTCTCCAGGAACGGTCTTACCAGGAATATACAAAAGACTATATGTAAATATTGTGTAAACTTTCTTGTTTCAATACATTTTGTTCTAAGTACATTTTGTGTTGCATTATTATTCCATGCATTAGTCAAGTTTCAACAATGGCGACGAGGTAGAAAGAACTATACGAAAAAAAAAGAATTGATAATTGATAGCCTTCAACAATTGGGATAAGTCATTGAAGAACCCAGGTTGAAGGAAAAAATTATTAATTAAAAGTCCAACATCTAATGGAACGGCGAAGGATTCTGAATTTCTGGATATTTAGAACTCGTTAAAGGACGACTAAGCATAAAGGAACGTTCACTCAGAAAAATTTGAAAGGTGTCGTAAACGAATAACGGTGATTTAAAAAAAAAAAAAAAAAACGGGCCGACTACAAAAACATGCATGGATTTAAAAGGCGCACAAATACATCGTGTCGACTTTGAAAGGTAACGAACTAAAAAAAAAAAAAAAAAATTGTTTGGTTGCTCAACAATATTTTATAAAGCAAGACAAAATAAAAAAAAGTCGTAAAGTTGTTGCGATTTTTCTGGTCAGATTATATTATATCCGTGGATACACAAATTAAAAGTATATTCTTGGTTGCATGAACACTATTAGCAAAAAGATGGATGAATTATCCAAAGTCATATCTGAATTATTCAAATCCCAGCATTTGAGTCAGCAACGTCAAAGTGAACAGTTTGCCTTATTAATAACGGAACAACAGATAGCACAGCAAAAATATCAAGAAAAGAAAGAGGAAAACAGGAAGAAATGCAGATCAAGGTTTTAGAAATTCAAAAGTTAACACTGGAGAAATTAAACAACAATCAGGCAAATGAAGGAAATTCTTCATATTCTAATAACATCATATTAAATTCGCTGGAAACTTTCAACTATGGGCCAGACGAAGAAAAAACGTTTGAAGCGTACTTTAAACGATATGAAGATATTTTCTACACAGACTGTGAAAACTGGTCGAATTCAAGAAAAGTCAGTCTATTACTAAGAAAGCTAGGTACAGCAGAACATAGCAAATTTGTAGATTTTATTCTACCGAGAAGGACGAATGCATTGGAATTCTCGGAAACAGTGAAATTGCTAAAGGAGTTGTTTGGAGCAAATATGTTGCTTTGGCATAAGCGATGGTTATGCATGAATGTCGCTAAATCCGACGATCAGGATTACTTAACATATGCATCTATAGTGAATAGACATTGTGACAATTTCAGATTGACGGAGATTACGGTTGAATAATTCAAGTGTTTAATTTTTGCTCAATGACTGGTATCCAGTAAGAGTGCCGAAATAAGACGTAGAGTTTTGGCTAAACTCGAATCTGAACAAAACCTTACCCTACAAAAATTTAGCAGAGAAGTATCAGCGGGCCGTAAGTTTAAAGAAAGAGTCTCAAAAATCGAAGAAGCTGGCATTGCTTATATTAAAAAAATAAAAAAAACAGTCAAATTACCCATCAGCAAAAAATTGGAGTAAAAATTCGGCGTATTTTAAAAATAGACAAGAAAAATTAAATGAAAAGAACGAGGAGGAAAAAAAGGTTCCACCATATAATTGTAGACGTTGCAACGAAAGACACTGGGAGGTAAATTGCCCATATAGAAATAGGAAATGTTTCGTGTGCCACAAGAATGGACACAAAGGATCGTGTTGTAAAACGAAAAAAGTCAATAGCCGAATTAGACAAACAAATTCAAATATAAAATCAGATAGAGATTTGAGGAAATATGTGACGACTGAAATATTTAAAAAAAGAATATCAAATTTCAACTCGATTCGGGTTCAGATTTAACAATAATGAACTATAAAACATGGAAAATTTTAAAAAGGCCTACAATAATGAAGTCAACGAAATGCGCTCGAACGGTAACTGGAAAGGAAATTAACTTCGAAGGCGAGGTTGTACTTCCCATGAAATTGAACGTGATAGTTAAAAAAATAAAGGTTTTCATTCTGAAAAATGGAGAAAACTTGATGGGTACA
This sequence comes from Acanthosepion pharaonis, assembly GCA_903632075.3. NCBI lineage: Eukaryota > Metazoa > Mollusca > Cephalopoda > Sepiida > Sepiidae > Acanthosepion > Acanthosepion pharaonis. The sequence goes on from CAHIKZ030004156.1 coordinate 3,274,183, forward strand.
GATTTTATTGAAACATTCGAATTGTGGGATAAACTGTTAAACTCATTCTGCAGAAAAGTAGAAAGTAATACGCAAACAAGACAGGACATTAAAGATGAATTAAAGAAAAAGTTTCCGGAAACCTTCACACCTGCTCATGGAAGATGTAACAAGTTTGAAGCTAAATTTGAATTACTTGAAACGGATCATAAACCACTGATCACTATTTTTGGTTCAAAGAAAGGGTTACCCGTTTATACGGCAAATCGTCTGTTGAGATGGGGAACCATTCTTCTCAATTATGATTTTCACATAAAGCACCTATCATCCAAAAATATAATTCATGCGGATAGTTTATCAAGACTCGACCGAGTCAAGAAGAAAGATTCGAAGAATCAATTATTGCAAATATCAGAGCAGATTATGAGGTGAAAAGCATGGTAAACAACATTGTAAGAGAGCTACCGGTTACACTAAAGGAAATTAAAAAAGAAGCTGAAAGCGATGATTTCATTTTAGAAATAAAAAGCAAAATGGTAGCAAATGACCAAAAAGTGCTTGAGATTTATTCAATAGGTGAAGGAGTTTTATTATATGGTGAGAGAGTAGTGGTACGAAAAAAGTTGCAGAAAAGAATACTTCGGGACTTTCATATGGGTCACCCGGGGATTAATAGAACAAAAAGCTTAATGCGAAGCTTTGTATATTGGAAAGGAATGGATCTGGATATCGCAAACATGGTTCATCGATGTAAAGGGTGTGCGTTAGCAGCTAAGGCACCACCTATAGTACACAAACCATGGCCCAAGACGGATCATCCGTGGACAAGATTACACATTGATTTCGCTGGTCCAGTAGAAGATTATTACTACTTAATAGTGGTAGATAGTTTTACAAAATGGCCGGAAGTACTACGCTGCAAAAAGCCTACGTCTAATACCACAAAAACTTTCTTGCATGAACTATTTGCACGGTTCGGTGTGCCAGAGTGTATTGTGAGTGACAATGGTACACAATTCACTTCTGAAGAATTTAAGGAATTTTGTGAGTTATATCAAATTAACCACATAACGACGCCGCCGTATCATCCGAGGTCCAATGGACTCTCAGAAAGATTTGTCGATACTTTAAAGCGCGCTCTGAAGAAAGCCTCAGGAGTTCCAACGGAAAAGGCGCTTCAGCAATTCCTACAAGTATACAGAATCACGCCAAACCAGAGAACACACTCAAACATGGCACCAGCTGAACTAATGTTCGCTAGGAAAGTTAAGTCAGTGTTTGACAAACTTTTGCCAGGAAAAAATAGAGTAAAGAATACTATGTATACAGCGAGAAAAAGATACACCTCCGGAGAGAAGGTGTTTTTCAAGTGCTACAAAAACAACGTTGAGTTCTAGGAGCGAGGCATAGTGGACAAGAGAATCGGTGACCTGGTTTACATAATTAAAGGGCCGAAGAATACTCATAAAAGGCACTAGAATCAACTTAAAACATGTTACGTTATAGAGCATGAAGAAAGTATACCGGATGAGGAGGAAGGTCCCATTGAGGTAATGTATGATATGTTTCAAGTAGAACCTCCGCAGAATACTCCTGAACCGAGAAGATCCGGTAGGAAACGAAAGTTCACGGACCCATTGGACGTGAATCCAAAACGGAAAAAATATTAAAATTAAGCGGATGGACATATGCATATGAAGTATGCAAATGGATCTACAAAGAAATAGCCATAATCATCAACCCATATAGGAAGCCAGTTTGAAATCCAAAAGGGATTCCAAGGCTTGGGAGTGGGTGTTGTGGTAGGATCCACCTAATTTGCATAGTGGAGTACCGACCATATAAATATGGTTGGTACCGGGAAGAGAGGAAGGAATCAAGAGATTCAACCAGAGACTCTGCCCGACTGCGACTCAGTCAACACATTCTCCAGGAACGGTCTTAACAGGAATATACAAAAGACTATATGTAAATATTGTGTACACTTTCTTGTTTCAATACATTTTGTTCTAAGTATATTTTGTGTTGCATTATTATTCCATGCATTAGTCAGGTTTCAACAATATATATATATATATATATATATATATATATATATCGACACTGCATGCTATGAAATAAATGTCATTTCCACGCTTAAACGATTATCAGACCATACAATAATTATTTCCTTATCAGCAGTGTTTTGATCTACAAACCTTCGATTCGATAGTCATCATTCTTCGCCTATAGATATGTTTTAAACAATATACAATTCGCAATGTGTTAAATGTCGCCATGTTATATTTTTAATTTCACGCATGAGCGTTGTTTGTCTTTAGTAGGGTCAGTTCGGTACCATCTATAAGAAAAAGAGTACCATAGCGCAATTCACTCCACGAAAAATTTGAAACGTCATGTTGTACTGCTTGGCATTTGCACGAGAAGTTCCAATACGAACATTTTAGTGTGTTTCGGTGACAATCTGAGGATTTCGAAGAAGTTGGTTGAGTCTAATGGTGATTACGATGGTTCGTGAACTCGGAAAAATCAATCTCGTTCTGATAAGAAAAGAACACCCGAATTTATATGTGAAGGCCTCAGATTTAACACATCAAGTGCCTTGATGTGATAGTGCTGACCTGAAATCAACAGAAAGGCTGCTGGAGAAGCTTTTGTCTGGTAACAAGAATCTGAATCATATCAGGAGAACCCAGGCATGACTGTCAGACAATTTCTTCAACCACATAACACTTTAAATCTGTCGACCTAATTCCCTATACTGCAACCTCCTTGATTATTATGTGTGGGGTGCAGTTGAGCGAGAGAACAACAAAATGCCTTGTAACACCAAAGATGAACTGAAGGTAAGGATTATGGCAGCATTCAACTTAAACAAGGAAATCATCCACAACAGATGCAGAAGCTTCTGAAGTCGTCTGAATTCTGTAGTTGAAGTCAATTTATTGAATAAATTTACTCTTTAGTATTTTGAGATATTTTTGTGTAAATTTGGTAAATATATTTGTTAAAATAACATCTTCTGGATAGATACAGTGTAAATGTTACGTTTTTGGAGGCGTCTGACAAGTGTATGCGTGTCACGTTTTTAATAAGATCCCAAAAACGTAATATTTACACCCTACCCCGGTACAAACTCTCTGTCTCTGTCTGTCTGTCTGTCTGTCTGTCTGTCTCTCTCTCTCTCTCTCTATATATATATATATATATATAAATATATATATATATATATATATATATATATAAAACTCCAAAACGTGTAAAGCAATATATATATATATATATATATATATATATATATATGTATATGAACCTCCAAAACAAGTAAAGCAATATAGCAATATATATATATATATATATATATATATATATATATATATATATATATATATATATATATATGGACATTGAGGTCAACAGCAAAGAGATAAATGCAAATATATACAACCATATGTTGTATATAGCTTAATATAATAGATAAATTAGCAAATTAACAATTTACGAATGCAGGCATAAACACAAGTGTAATAATAATAATCAACAACGAATATTTAAGTAACCAATACTAAATAACTTGTAAACAGCTAAATAATTAGCTGGTATAACACTATAAAATAGCTCCAAATAATCGCATTTCGATACGCAATTATTCCTACTCAAAAACCTATAGTATAATTTGAAACATAACCGTTACTGCTTAAACAATAACCGTTAGTATAATACAACCTTACTACTCATAATGCATATATAAATAGTCGAGTACAACCGGCATGGCTTGATGATTGTTTTGAAGCATGAAACACTGTCGTCGCTTAGGGTTGATCTCATTGTCCACTTTTATATTTCCATATTTTATATGTGTGTGTGTGTGTGTGTGTGTGTGTGTGTGTGTGTGTGTGTGTGTGTGTATCCTACTATAAGTTTTATGAAGTTGGCATTAGTTTCGTCGTCTATAATCATCTATCAGAATAGCTGCTATCGGGAGACATATTGAAATCAAACAGTTGCTATAGAATATCGCTTTTGGGAAGTAGAAAGGTCTGCAAAAATTCTCGGGAGGTTAGTTCATGTTTAAAAATGTCTGTATTTCATGTAAGCATAGTAGTGAGTTGGGTCAGTAAAATTAACAGAGAAACTGACCCTAGTAATAAGCTCTTCAGTAGCAAGTCTACAGTTGCTATGAATGAGGATAAGACCAAACATGCTAATGTTATCATTACAGCTAACAAATAAATCATTCCTGCAAAGGCCATCAGATGAGCCATGATTGCGCTCGCAGTTCGCTGCATTCTTGTGGCTATTGAAATATAACAGAATGCTGACAAACTTCATAGAGTTTAGTTGCTGGAGTCTTGACATTTTAGCCTCAAACTTTGTTTGGGTCCATGAAAGTTCATCAGTGATCATGAGGTGAAAGACGCAAATCATACATGTTCAAGGAAGCAGACAAGAAATGTTCACAAAGCGGTTAGACATCGCCTAAGTGAAAAGTGAGAAAGAGACATGTTGAAATTTAGATTTGGAATTCTGTGAATGTTGTATGAAATCCATCACTCTTTTTGGAACTCTTTCCAAGAAAGGAAGCAAATCTTGCTCGATGCGAGAAAAGATGACGATATTAACTGCTTGAGGGTTGCTTGGAAAGACGATGTCGGTTGTCATGAAAATCGATATGTAAGAAGCAGGAGAATGTTGAAATAGATTTTTATGTAAAAGTAGTTACGCTGAAAACCACAAATACGGTAAATCGATGTTTAAGAAACCGAGTCCCAGAGACTTTCTGAGACGGACACGGAAATAGTTAATTGCTTTGATGTAAAATAAAGATCTTTCTATCTGGCCTCTTGACTGGTGAAGACCGCATGTCATCTTGACAGATGGCGAAAGGCGTCTTGTCTATTGATTTCAGATGCATTAAAAGTTTTCATTACTGTAAATTTCTTATGTGCAATTCCTTATCTATACACTGGTGGAAAAATAGATGGAAGCCCCTGGCCACAGAATTTGCATGTTAAGCGGAAGTACATATACTGATGAATTATGCATTCTTTGGTCATCGTAGTAACACTCATACCAGTGCATCGTGTGTGCTTCATTTGGTGAAGTCCTATGCAAGCATCTGTCATTCTATTCATGATCCTTCTATTTAATTAGAGCCGATTGAACGGGATTGAATGCTTTTCCTGGATGATCATTTGAGAGAATTGCTTCGTGTACTGAACGTGATGCATCGACAGTTTCGATGTTAGCAACCGTTGTCAAATGGCAATTCCTAACATTTAGAAACAGAAAACACGACACAAATCAGTTTTAGCACGAACTGACTGGGAATAATTTACTAGCATCGAGAATATGGGAACGCATGCCTCTCTGTCAAGCATGTATCCAGTGTTGTGAGAGTGTTATCTATGAGATTAAATAGTGTTTGGTAATGTTCAGTGATTAGAACACGTTCTGCCACCATGCATGTGTCAGTGACGTATACCTGGAGATCCGAGCTAATGACAGCCAAAAGAGTTCAGAAATAATTGGAAAGTTTGTGTTCATGTTCTTGCGGATACCAGAAAAAAATTATATGAAAATTAGAAAAATTAAACAAAGAATTAAAAAAAAAAGAAAACTTTCGTTGTTCTGTGACCAAACCAATATAATAATATACAAGGACCTTGAAATGGAAATCACAAAAATGTGACACATGAGGATATCAATAATTCCAGTTGTAGTTGGAGCCATCGGATTGATTGGGAAAGGTTCCGATAAACACATTTAAATGATTACTGGTTGCCCAAATTTTAAAGAAAAACAAAATATTATGCTCACACCTTACGAAACGCTTTATGTATGTAAAAAGTGTGTGATCATAATTTTTTTTGTCAAAAATGCTCAGTGGAAAAAGTCAAGGTGCCATTTCTGAACTTAGGATTCTGGTTAGGATCCGGAAAGAAATGAGTATACATCAGAAAAAAAATAATTATAATAATACAAATTGATAATGCTTAACAAAACACGGAAATCTTATTAAAACTTAACGCGTTAAAAGTTGAGCAGACTTTGGTGAAGAAAACACCCAATAAAGAAATTAGAGTAATAAAAATCAACAGAAGAAAGGACATATCTTGAGACCAACTTTAAGTTTCGCGTATACACCGCTTGCCATGACCCATTTTCCTTGAAAAAGAAATTTCGGATGAGATTAAGGAGAAGATGAATCAGCTTATGCTAATCGCAAAATACAAGTTTGTCAGTTCCACCTACAGCTGATAACCCTGATGAAAGGGTGATATCATCCCGCGGGCGAGATTAAGAATCAAACGCGCCAGCTGACAGCGAAAGAGAACACTGCAGACTGTTTTTTTAAAAATGGAGGGTGTACTGCGTTGCAACATATATGTATATGTGTATGACAGCTAGTGACATTTGTCTAATTTAGACCGAATTCAAATATATGCAGCTCTTGTAAGCTATTCGAAGCCACCTTCTATTTTTTCCTTAAAAGAAACCATTGAATCCCAATTCACCCATCTGTGCTTTTGACAGCAAAAGGCAAAATCCAGCATATCCGCAAATATCAGGCTTGCGTGGCGGGATACGCGATTAACTATAAAGAAAAAGGGACCCATTTTATATTGATAATATCAAACGTTCTTAGTTAAGCTTGCATTAGGGATATCACGTCTCTTCTGGATGGGGAAAGATTGTCCCGCGTTGAGTATCAATTGAAGCATGCAAGTTCGTTAGTTTTTTTCTCAAGGTCTTAGAACATGAAAAGAAAGGGTCGTGATCGATTTGAACAATCTTTTATCCCAAAAGTAAATGGTTAATTAAATGGATACCCAAAAATTAGAAGAATCGTCCTCAAGATTCCTGAAATAACCCATTTGATGCCATATTGGATTGATTTCTTTTTCTCCCAAATTATCGCCTCCTCTTTTGTATGTTGTGGAGCCAGTGAGTTGCTTTGTTTACTTTTATACATTCCTCAACTATTATTAATAATGTTATTAAGTGTGTCTAGTTGTGACTCCTAAGTCGCCTTCACTGCCTCATCCTTCACTCTTGACATCAGGATGCTCACTCATTCCTCCCGCTCACGAATAGTGATGAACAGTGCATCAACTCAGAGGAGACAAGAACAGCTGCATGAGATATTAACTGTAGGCGACCTTAAGTTATCAATAGAAACATGTACATAGATGCCATGTAGCATCAGGGCGTTTAGTCTTCTTATTATTTTTATTATTATTATTATTATTATTTCTTCCACATAGCGTATTGATATTGGTTACTAGTTAGTGATTGTGACTGAATAAAATAACCCAGTCATTCAGGTTGTATCCAATTATTATTATTATTATTATTATTATTATTATTAAGTTGCGTATTTTTTTGCTTTTTTCTGCTATATTCTTTAATTACATATTTCAATAGCATAAAATGCTTAGCAGTAAATTACATGAATTCGGTTTCATATTATTGCTTAATTTTGAGAAAATACGGCAAGGAAAACATTTCTGAGCAGGAAAAGACTAAATTATATTTAATGGTAAAAAAATAATTCCTGAACAAAGCACTCACCAAAAATAACGGATTCTCTTGCAAGCTGTTGTCACCTTCTTTGGTTTTCATGAATGTAACATGAATTTTCAACAGAAATTTACCATATGAAGAAATGCAAACATTCAATGATATCGCATACATTAATATAAATATCAATAAATCAATAAAATGTTTTTTAGTTGAATATAATGAAGATTCCAGTGCATTTTATGGAAATGTGTTATACATTGTCATTGTGTCTTAAATCAATTTGAAGAACGTACTTAGTTTTTTATATTATACAAGAAATAACATTCATGTGAGGCGCTACAACTCCCTTGCTTTTCTTTGAGAGAAATGCGTCTACTTTATAATTCTCGTGTGTCATAAAATTGCCTAATCGAAACTGTAGTATTCAAATCCCGTTTGGTGGGTGTTAACGTTTTGGTTTGTGAGGTCATAGTCTACGCTGCTATTTAACACAAAGCTAGAGAAAGAACAGACAGAGACATGATTGTTCCAATGTTATTTGTGCGAAAGTAAATGCAACAGACTAACCCGGAAGTTGAACTGATTACCGATTTCACTTTCACTGTCCTCATCCCTTCTATTATCCACTCATTTAGTCGTAGTAGAATTAGCTAATATGCGTGGATTCGTTTTCCCTTGTTTGTTATTTGTTTTCATTAAATATACTTAATTAAGATAAATAACTCAATTCCTGAGCAGAACAAATCATGTAACTTATTTCATTTATTTTTACGAATAAAAATTGAAAAGTAAATATTTCAGAAATGAAAATTTACATTTGTTAGATTTTCAACATTTGAATATGAACATTGCTTTATTGCCTTGAAACATTTTTATTGTTTTCCTTCACTCGCAAGACGTTATCTAACTGTTAATCTCTCTACGATATTCAAGGCTGAATATTGTTATATCTGAAGAACATCAATTTATAAAAGCAATCAATAAAGCATTTGCTTATTTATAAAAATTACAAAAGATCAGACTGGAAATGAATAGAAAAGCAGTTTTTTTTTTCAAAATGAAAGTTTACGATTAATGTGCAAATTATTTGTTGAGCAAGAACTGCTAATTTGGCCAATAGGTTCGTTTCCGTTAATGATTAAACGACCTTTATTTGGTATTACAGTTTCACGTAATATTTGCACACACACACAAATAACAAAGACAAATAATATACAAAGAAAAATAACATATATTTAATTAATTTCTCGTGTTTCCAAAGGACACAAGCATGCATTTTGTACATTATATTTTAGAGACAAATATAATTAGAGCTTGAAATATACACCATTATATATTTGTTAAGCGTAAATAAGTGTGGCGAAAACTTAAAGTCATTATATAAGCAATTGTCTGTGAGGTAAATGTAATTCCAGGAAGATACCCTGTCATAATTTGTGTGACTATGTTTGACACAACGACACGTGTTCATCATTCATTGAGAATCGAACTCGTTATGCGAGGCGAGCTTACTAATATATATATATATATATATATATATATATATATATATATATATATATATATATATATCTGCAGAAGGACAATATGAAAAGTAAAAAAAACGAAATTTAAAATTTGCGTCTGAGTAGATACACAGGAGCGACCGTGGATTGGTTTGGAAAAAAATGTTGCCTGAATAAGAATCTTTCCTGTCTGGAAATGCAACATCCGGAATGAGTGTGTCCATTGTAGACTGGAGAGACGAATCGATAAAGATATCTTTCACCAATACTGAAGATCAATCAAGCAAAGCGTCTATCCATTCACGCCCTTCTCTCACTTCTTCTTCTTCCGTTGAAACGTTCAAAAGATTCATCATTAGACATTTCGTACGAACGCTTTGATTCTGCAACAATTGCGTGTTTATTGCTAATATCGATTTGTCCCGAATTCACTCCCCACACACACACATATATATATCAATGGTGTGTCGTTCAACATATGCTAGGGCAAGCAAATAACACTGTTAGTGACTTAGACGAAAATAATTCTTATTAATTTAACATATAAATAAGAAGCAGTAACATAAATAATTATTTAACTGAACATTTTAAAATTGTAATTCAATTGAATTTGTCTTGCCTTACAAACAAAATGATGAGTAACTTTGCTATATTTAATCTTCAAATCAACAACAGCTGCTCCTGACTGTTGGAAGCTATGTGCTCTTTAGACTTTAACCTTTCTCTAAAGTTACTCTCTATTCCAATGAGTATTTCTATACGATACCTGTGTGAATTGTGAATTTTAAATGTTTGTGTGTTGCAAGCGAATATAGTCATTTCATGATCTTTTACTTGTGGAAAGGAAAAGAAACTGCTGTACAAAAAGCAAAAATGATATGTGCCGTTTATGGCGATGGTGCCATAGATGAAAGTACTACTTTTAAGTGGTTCGATACGTTCAGAAGTGTAAATGTTGAAATGGAAGCCCGAGAAGTTTCCGGCAAATCTATAGTTGATTCGAGAACTTGACATAGTAATTGTGTCTTCAATCCCTAGGTTGGGCAGTGTTTCTGAGACCATGGAGACAGATCGAACAATAGCTCAGCAGTACTAGAAATGAGAACCAGATGACATATCCGTAGACGTAGGCATCTACCCTCGTATAGTAATTAAAGGGTTCGATTCGGAATTCCTCGTAGGCTGTTCGGATCGGCATACACTTGATGAAGATCAGAGGGCACAACGGCCGAAACGTTGTGATAACAACAAAGATGAAGAATATAGTAAATTGTGTAGCATAATGATAAATCCTCATCCGTGAAATACAGAAAGAAAATTGTTACACTTTATCTATCTCCTCGAAATACTGCCCGAATTGCAATTCGAGTATTTTTCATGTTTTGCACGTGAATTAAGAAGTATTCTCAATTACTGTATCGTAGTTGGAAAAAATCAATTAGACGACATCCACCTTTTTTCAGTTCAAGTTACTTTTGGAAGTATGCAAAAAAAATTTTGCATTTCATTTCTCTTGCCATCTTGTTCGGTATTTTTAGTTCAAATTCTAGTAAATTATTTTGTCGTAAACAAGGTTTGTTAGCATCTACATTTACAATATTTTTCAATTTGGACTTTGGCCATTCTTCATGGATGCTTCTTCGATTAATTTAATTTTTTCTTTGGTCTCGTTGATATAATTCTCATTAACATTAGATTTTGATCTATTTAGGAAAAAAAAATCCTTTTAGAAAACTGTTTGTAATTCTGTAGTCCAATACAACAGGATATTCTTAAGTTAAAGTTAATTTCCATTCAAAATTTACCGTTCTCTTCCGTATGACAATAAAATGTATAAATTAAATAACAAGCGATTTTTATTTGTTTGTAAACGAAGTTAAACTATTTAATAATCTAATTTTACTATAAATACGTTCATAAAACGTTTGTCCATGATTTTATCGTAGTTAAAATCTATTTCATGTATGATATATTTGAAAATATCCTTATTTTGAGATTAGTATGTTTTTGGACTTGTTAATCTCGATTTAAATTTTGGATTAAATCCAGGATATTAATTAAAATATAATTTTAATGCGCTAGACACTTTTGCCTGAGAAGATAATGAAGAAAGCAGCGAAGAAAATAGAACGTACTGAAATAGCAATTTGAAAGGGAAACATTCAACGTCAAGTGAAGAATTGATTAAAAAATGGGAAAAAAGAAAGTAACTTAAGGAGACAAAATCTAAAGAACAGGATTAAAGAAAAGAGATGACAAAACTAAAAGGAATATTGAAAGAGTAAAAGTAGCAATCAGAAAAGAGGAAAGCGAATAGCATGCGCACTCCAATGCCCACTGATGAACAACATATGCTTGTATTGAAAGACAGAACCCAAAAAAGTTCAGGCAAAATCTAACCAAGGCGTCTACCCGTTAAACGTATCAATACTGCGAATGTAAAACACCTCATCAGAATTCACTCTGATTGATATCATACGTGTTCCTGAAATAAGAGCAGATGATATTGTTGATTTAACTGGTGAAACTTGGACAAGCCAAAGGTGAAGATGATTTAGTAACAGACATTTTGAAAGAGCTAAGAGAATAACTCTACGCAGGATAAAGCAGCTATTTACTCAGCAGATACGGAAAAGAATGCGGATCAAAATCATGATAATTCTAATTTATAAATAAAGCATATAACGAGAGATTTGGCAACTACGACTGTATCACATTAATAGCATATATTAACATATATAAACTATTCAGAAAAGTACTTGTAGAGTAAGTCAAACTGTAGATGGTAAATACTAACGAAAACTAGCAGCTTTTAAGTGTGGTTACTCAAAAATAGATCACCTTCGCTAATAAAATTTTAAAGATGCATTAACCTACTAATCACTCGATGAATGTTATGATCTTTGATTTTTTTTCTAATTATAAGCTGCATTTTGTTAGTGAAGGGATTTCGCCAATTTATATTACTAACTTTACTAACTTTTTGTATGAATGATTCATTGTAATATAAATTGAACTGCGCCAGATATATATATATATATATATATATATATATATATATAGTTTATGCAAAACTAGGTAATCCGTATGGGTAGACCCAAGAAGGATGATATCCAGAGAACTCAAAGTAAAAGTCTGATGATCCAGAGCCCTTTAAAAGGGCTGTGGTGAAATAATTTATTACATGGAACCTTAAAGTGGTCTGTCTTTATTCAAAATATATATATATATATATATATATATATATATATATATATATATATATATATATATATATATATACTATGAGTGACACACGCATATATAGATGTAGATATAGCAGTGTATCTGGATGACATATAATCATAAACACACACACGCTCAAATATTTATACTTCTTTAAAAAACATAGTTTATTTACATCTTTGTGAACAATCAAAAATGTTTACGGACGGCAACTGTATTACCAGAGTTAAACTCCAAAATACAATAATCTTAGTTTTTCGTTAGTGACGAAGTGTATTGGAGTAACAATTATTTAAATTTTAGTAGCTTTGATAACCTGACGGTTGCGTATTAAAAAGTTACTTATTCTTATTAAGATATCTCTAGCCGCGAAATAAAGAAAAGTTTTAGTTTTTAATATTATTTATTTTTATTATTACTCACACACATTATACTGTTAGCTTTTCATTATTTTCACAGGCATTTTGAACTAATTTTTTCATTTAATCTACAAAAGTTGATTGTGCTCATTCTACTCTCCATGTTTTATTCCTTTATTACTGCTTAGTTAATCATATTTCTCGTAACACTGAGTCTGAACTGCCCAGCCAAGGGATTGAACTCACAATTACTATGACAGCAACTTTATGGACCAGCGTTTTAATTCAATGAGATATTGTTCCCATTTAATGTTGAGTAAAACATAGTATGACCGATGAAAGTACCGACTCTTGCAAGTTGAATTAAAATCTCTACCACTGACATTGTTACTATTAATCCGCAACTGGTGTGAATTAATCCCCGATTGATGTGAGTTAATCCCCGGCTGATGTAAATTAACGAAGAACAAAGAAATTATAAGATTAAACATAGAAATCCATCGTGCTGTTTAAGGCTTCTGTGTTCGAGATGTTAGACATGACAACTTTGGCGGTACGGTAGGCTTTCGAGTTTTGTCAAATCTATTTGCCTATTCCGAATTCCTTCAACTGAATTTGAAAGCCGACGAAAAGAGAATTTAAAAATGTTGCAATAAAATAAGGACACTGAAAAATATTTTTTTTTCAAAAAATACATCCTGAAATGTTTATTTCCTCTTTGAAAGTGTTAATCGTGTTTGCCGTTAATCTCTTGTCACATTTGATTGTTTCATCGTCTGGAAAAAAGATTATTTTCTCACAGGGGAACGATAGATTGCATTTTGAAAAAAAAAAAAACGAACAAAAACAAAAAATTAACGAAATAAAAAACAATAATCATGAAAAATTATTCAGGAATGAATGAAAATAAATGAAAAACGAGAACAAAAAGGAATAAATTAATTAAAACGAAGGAATCATTCAATAATCAAAGAAAAAAGAAAGAAAACGAGCTTAAGAAATGGGAAAATTTATCAGCGCCTCGGATGCAATTCTCATGAAATATCTGCGCAGCATAATCTTCCATGTTATATTTTCTTACTACAGACAATGCTCTATAAAATCTATTGAAAGATGGTGAAAGTGAGGGAAAGAATGAATGAAAAATGAAAAAAAAAACACGAAGAATGTGAGAGAATTAGAGAAAGGAGAGGAAAGAACTAATGAAGGACTAATAAGAAAAAAATGTTTTTTATTGAGACTAAGAATTAATGAAATTTTAAGAAACAAACGTAATGAAAAATAAGTCTTGAAAGAAAAATTTGGTTCGACACTGAAAACGGGCAAAGAATTAAAAAAAAACGAGAGACTAAATATAAAATAAAGACGTATAAGGAAAGAAGCGAAAAGAAGAAAAATGAGTAAGAAGAAAGCGAAAAAGAAACAAGTCGATAAAGATAAAGAAAATTAACAAAGAAAAGAAAAAGATGAAAAAAGGAAAAAAAAATTGAATCAAAATGGGAAGTAATGAAAAGAAGGAAGTGGAATTAGCAAGAAATTAGGAAAAAAACAAAAAGAAATGGAGCGAAAGAGAAATAAATGAATAAAAATATCCAAGTGCAAGGAAAAAGTAAGTAAAAACGGAGAAAATCAATATGTCAACTTTTTTTTTCAGCAAACGTTTATATTTTGGACAGAATAAAACTGCGCACACACATACGCATACATACATATGGAAATGTATAGATTTTTTTTCATAAAAGTGAGTGTAAGTAATTGAATATATGAGTTTTTACAGGTAAAGTCTGGGCCGAGTCTTTTTTTTCTGAATAAACCGTCGCACAAAACCATTAAGAAAACGACGATATATTTAAACGATCATTAAATGATTTCAGTATTAATATATATATATATATATATATATATATATATATATATATATATATATATATATATATATGTATAATCATTCTGCTTACATTCACAGATAAACACACACGCACATATGCATTCTCACTGAACTACCATTTCATGCTATGACTGTCCACACGGACATAAAATTATAAATACTTGTCATTAACCGAAAATTATCAAAATTTATTTGAACTAGTCAACACGTGTCCTATGAATCATACGGAGAAATATCTTATGCAACGGACGCTTCGTATATGCCACATTCATGCCATATCCTTTAACTAACAACTTATTCAAATTAAAGTAGATGAATTTCTTTATTTGTTGAAGTAATGCAATAAGAAATCTACAGGCAAGGTATCTAGAAACCGAAAAACGCACACATTTGGCAGAACAGACCTCCTTTGGGACAAGCCATTAAAATCCTTAGTATCACGTAGAAACAAAAGACTATAATTTCTACGCTAAAAAAAGCTAGCTTAATAAAAGACGATCATAATCTCGAAGGAATATTAATAAATAATCAAGCGAAAATAAATAGCCACCAAATAAGCTTCTTCCAATAGGTAAAGAATATATGATATAAACTTTTCAAATGATATAACTTGATATTAAATATTTTATTTTCAATAGTCGTCATGTTATTCATAATTTATAATAAAACTTAAACTATGTCAACGTTTCAAAAATTAAATATACACAAAGACAACATAAAACATCTACGTGACGTTCCAAACAAAAAATAGAAACAAAATAAATATAGAATTTAAAAATTCATATAGACATTACACTAAAATAGCGTCAATATGCATGAAATATCTACAGGACAAATCAGAACAAAACACCAGAGAATTCATAAACAGAAAACTAACTCGGAATCATTCCACTCACATTTCTGTGTAGTTAAATAACAGTGAAACATGTCAAATTTGTAAAGATTTCTTAATTGTTCCTTAGTCATTATTTCAGTTAATGAGTTCATATCTATCTATCTATATATCTAAATTTGTTCATATCTATTTATCTATCTAAATTTGTTCATATCTATCTATCTATCTAAATTTGTTCATATCTATCTATCTATCTAAATTTGTTCATATCTATCTATCTAAATTTGTTCATATCTATCTATCTATGTATCTAAATTTATTCATATCTATCTATCTATGTATCTAAATTTGTTCATATCTATCTATCTATCTATCTAAATTTGTTCATATCTATCTATCTAAATTTGTTCATATCTATCTATCTATCTATCTATCTATCTAAATTTGTTCATATCTATCTATCTATCTATCTATCTATCTATCTATCTATCTATCTATCTAAATTTGTTCATATCTATCTATCTATCTATCTATCTAAATTTGTTCATATCTATCTATCTATCTACATTTGTTCATATCTATCTATCTATCTAAATTTGTTCATATCTATCTAAATTTGTTCATATCTATCTATCTAAATTTTTTCATATCTATCTATCTATCTAAATTTGTTCATAACTATCTATCTATCTAAATTTGTTCATATCTATCTATCTATCTATCTATCTAAATTTGTTCATATCTATCTATCTTCATATCTATCTAAATTTGTTCATATCTATCTATCTTCATATCTATCTAAATTTGTTCATATCTATCTATCTATCTATCTATCTATCTAAATTTGTTCATATCTATCTATCTATCTATCTATCTATCTATCTATCTATCTATCTATCTATCTATCTCGGTCTGTATCTATCCGTCTCAATCTGTTCATATCTATCTATCTATCTAAATCTGTTCCTATCTATCTCAGTCTGTATCTATCCGTCTCAATCTGTTCATATCTATCTATCTATCTATCTATCTATCTATCTATCTATCTATCTATCTATCTATCTATCTATCTCATTCTGTTTTAATATGTACAAGAGACAGCTATAAAGAATTAGAAGAGATATACATATCTTAATCAGCATCCATACAGAAACAAGAACCAAAAAATCTTGGAGAGTTGAGTTAAAGGGAAGTAACTGAGCCATCCTGAAGAGGCATCGCACGGGGACATATAAAAATCTACCCCGGTGTTTCGAAATAAAGTGTTCGGTTCGAAATTCCGATCACCTGAAGAAGGTCAGTGCGTACAGCTGCCGAAAACTGGTGAATATTACAATGAAGATGAGTATAACAGTCTAAGTAATATAAATAATGCACGTACTGACATTATGATAGACATTATATATTTCCAACAGGATAATGATGCTTATCAGCAGGATGATGGGTTACCTGTGGTTTCGACTTTATCTCTGTTGATGTTACGCATATGTATGGAATAACTGAACAGCATTACTATGTGGTTGAAATACTTTATTTCCAATTTTATAAAAAGATGTGCAACTACAGCTAAATCATAGCAATTTGATAACACCTTCAAATCACTTCGCAATAGAAAGGAAATAATATAAACTTTTCATGGATGTGCTAACAAATCACTCAAAACTTATCTGCCTGAACGTCGTTTTTCATTTTCAATAGGGGTTAAAGGAATTTCTGTATAAAGTTTACATAAAAAAGAATGTCAGATATTCCATACAGGGATTGTAAAAAGGCGAGGCAAAACTCTCCCTAAAAGTAACGCTAGAAGATGACAGAAAAGCTGAAATTCGAGGAGAGATTCTCTATAAAGGTAAAAGAGTGTTTAACAATCCTTTAGAATGAATTTATAATGATATGGAAGAATACTGGAAGACAAGCTCGAATGAATGCCTCAACACACATGATAGGCTCTAAAAGTCTGTTCAGTATGCCTAACATAGAAATGAACATCATATGAGAGCCTTAAGACACAACGAAAATATGTTATTAAGCCGAATCCGACAAGTGTTTTCAGTCGCTAAATTTCAAGCATAATAGTGAGATTCGGTTAAAGGCTCCACTACTGCATGGACGAGCTTTGCTAAGGTGAATGCAGACTGGCAGTCGTGAGTTCAATCCATGGTTCGGTTAGTGCAAAAAAATCGTATTATCTGGTTTTCTGAAAGAAACACAATACATTATAAGAGTGGATGAAAGAGATTGAATTACGCGACTAAATAGACATTCTATAATAGACAGAAGATTTAGAAGAAATTAAGTTTCTAGGAACTTACAAACTGAACATGACACATGATGATGGTAGGTGAGTACAACAAGCAAATGTTAACTGATACCCAATAACAAATGAACAAATCCAGATTCAAACAGTCAGAGAAAGACAGAGATAAAGTTTTCTACTGATGTGAATGTGACTGCAATGAAACAGAGAAATTACATATAGGTTCCAGTTTAGGAAAAATCGATTTCTTTACTAGTCGATGAAAAAGTGTATTAAAAATAATTTGTCGATTTTAAATACACATTAATTAGCGAATATCTAAAACGTTATATATATATGTCATATCAGTATCGAGATGGGAGGTCGCTTGGGCATATAAAATAGTGTAATCTGGAATGTACACGTGGTGTGTTGGATAACGGTTAGGTAATTGGAAATGAGAGGGCTGTGTTCCAATTTTAATTGAAACCGTTATATTCACTCTTGGGAAAGGTGCTTCCTCATGTCCTCCCACCCATCAATAGGCTAAGTATTAGGACTTTTATTAGTAGATCACTATCTCCCCAACGCGTAATATATATATATATATATGGATAGAGGTGTGTGTGTGTGTGTGTGTGTGTGTGTGTGTAATTTGTTGTTTTATTTTGTAGATGATTCTGCACGAATTCTACGGTATCCGAAACAAACCGACTATGGCAGACATAACTGGAGGCAATGACTATTTTAAGATCGCATAATTATGAAGTTTGGAAAAATTTTCACTTTTCCTTTCTGTCATTCGTCCTCCCCTGCTCCATTAAGATTTGAAATTGCCGCATTTCCTTGTGGTCAAGAGAAAGATGCAACATGTGCACGTCGTTTATGGAAGAGGCGAACCAAGAATTGTTTCTAATTATTTCTTTTTTGTAGAAATATGACAAAAAATCACTTTCAGTCATCATTCCATGTTACATACAAAATCGGTGACCTTCATGTTGAATTAGTGTAACCATCCATCTCAAAAGATACACATGCATTACAAATATTCATAAACATATATATATATATATATATATATATATATATATATATATATATATATATATATATATATATATTCTTTTTTTTTTAAGCATTTCACCCTAAGCGAGGCGGGGAGCCACTAGGACGCAAGGGGTTACAAAAAGTTTAGAGCAATATCAGATAGGAGTGATAGAAGAAAGGATGAGGGTAGTGGATAGATCAAGGCAAGTGGAGATGTCGATTGACATTACACTTGAATAGCTGGAGATTATAGCTCACAGGGAAACAGGAATAGGGAAGGGAGTTCCACAGGCGAGAGGGGCGAGACATGAAACTATTAGAGTAGAAGAGAGGGCTACATTTAGGAGTTTCAACAGTGAAGGGGTGAGAGCGGGATGCCAGCCTCGTAAGGCGCTGGAACTCATGACGTCTGGGAACCAGCAAATGCAGCTCCTCGGAGCAATTTCCATGAAAGTATTTGTAGAACAGACAGAGGGAGGCGACGGCGCGTCTGTGAGAAAGTGACTGTAAACGAGACGCCAGGGCAGGGCCAACTACATTGTATATCCGCCTCTGGAGCCTATCAAGAACCCCGAGGCAAATAGAAGGGGCACCAGACCATATATGGCAGCAATGCCTCATGCAAGGGCGAATTGTTGATTTGTAGATCTGGAGGATCGACTCCGGGGAGAAAAACTTCCTGGCGCGGCTCAGGGAGCCAACATTCCTTGCGGTGGACGAGGCAATTGATTCAATGTAGTTATTCCAACTCAGATCAGCAGTCAACGTGAGACCGAGAAGCCGCAGAGAGTTGTCGAGAAGTTGAGCGTCAGACATTCTAATGGAAAAATAATTTTACTAAATGTAAATAATTCTAATAGATTTACTTCTATTAAATGAAAAATGTAGTCTACAAAAACTAATAATGAAAATATTTTAAAGTTGTAATTAAAATTGTAGTTCATTAAAATGAATTCTAACCTAAACTTCTTAAATTGTAATTAAATAAATAATTAAAGTTTACTAAATCAGAGAAATGAAAATTTTACTTAAATAATATTTAAACATAAAATTTTTAAAAATTTGTAATATACTTGATGTGATAATAATTCTACAAGCTGTAAGGTATTCTAATTACATTTAATTGTTCTTGAAAAATATATAGTATATTAAAAATTAAAAGTAAAAATATTTCAAATTGTAGTTAAATAAAAAGTATTCTTACCTAAACACCCCCAAAAATCTTTAAATATACGAGGAAAAAATGCCGTAAGAATTTTAGCCGTTAACAATAAATTTTTTTTTTTTTAAATCCAGACGACAGGCTTTTAACGGATGTTAGATTTCATTGAAAAATACATCCCTACCCACTACCAAAACGTAGCAATAACTGATACATTAAAATATAGACACCGAGACAACCCTCGTCTGGTAAATTGGATTCATCTGTAACCTTGGAAACATGAATTATGATTTTAGCTGTGTCTTTAAAACCCAGTAATTTTAAAAGTTACTCCAAAATTCGCTTGAGGATGAAATGGAACTAATGTCTTTAATTTAATTACAAAATTAAATTCGGGGCCTTTAGCTTCCATTTTTGAAACATGGTTAGAACTGTGTAGCGAAAGAAAACCATATTTTAAATCAATTAATTTATAATATATATATATATATATATATATATTGATTTAAATATACATAATTTTATGTTCATTTTTTTTTAAATATCCGGACCTAGGCTACCTTTCGGACAACGCATCATCAGGGACCAATCGTTGGCAACTTTTAACTCATTTGGATTGATAAGAGATAGTACTGGAACACGTTTAAAATTACGAAATATGTAAAATTAAGAAAAGAAGAAATAAATTAGCGATTAAAATACGTAAATAAAGAAAAAAGTTTTTTTGATCCGGTGGAGCATAAAAATGAAAAAATAAAGCTCACTTATCTCCGAATAAATTCAAGGATCTTAAAAAATTCTTCTGCTTGCATAGTAAGGGCTGGAATAATTTTAAGCGTTGGCCAAAAGGCAGCCTAGGTCCGGATATTTAAAAAAAAAAAAGGAACATAAAATTATGTTTATTTAAATCAATATTCCTGTTCTGTGGTATCAGGTCTTTGTTTCAATATATATATATATATATATATATATATATATATATATATATATATATATATATATATATATATATATATTACATTTATACATTGTGCATGGTAATAAGTATATATCTGTGTATATTACAGCTCCGTTTTCCCACTAAAATACAAATATGGCCGATTAAAATAAAAATACATTAATACATTATATATATATATATATATATATATATATATATATATATATATATATATATATATATATATATATATGTGCGTGTGTGTGTGTGTTTGTGCTTGTGTAGTGTATATGGGTGTGTGTGTGTGTTTGTACGTCTGGTTCAAATGTTTCGAGCAAGTTTGAAAACTTTTTTATTCGTGTAAAATCCCCAAATTCTACTTCAAACTCTTTGTTTGTGTTTCTATGACCTCAACAAATTACGTATTTCCTCATAAAAATTATAATTTTAGATTTGGTGAATTCTTTGAGGAATTTTGGATGTTGCATGAAGTGACAAAATTAATAAGCAAAATGAATATTTTATATTGAATACATCAAGTGGCAATTTTTCTTTCTTATGCTCTTGATTTGTTTTTTTGATTTGAGCGAATTAAATCATTAATTGTTTTATTCAGGATTTGGACGTGGAACTTCCTCATAAGAAGACACATGTACCAGGACAATGTAAGGCAAATACTGAGTAATCCAAAAAGCTTTTGAAGGACTATGGAAAGGATGATAGGAATGGACCTCCAGTGGTAACTAAGAGGATGTTATGAAGACATGTTTCAATATAATTAGATCAGACAAAATACAAAATTGTATTTAAAATTCCTCGGCTTAATTACTTTCTCTTCACATCCGGTCTTTGTCAGTCATCTGTGAGTGTGTGCTTGACTATAGGCGCGGACCGCCTTCTCGCGTGTATGTGAAAGACATTCAATTTTCGCTGTTAGATGGCGCGTTTTTCTAACTTTCTGACATCCGGTTGTCACGTATGCGCACATTTTAAGCTTAACTGGATCGATCACCGGTTTGCCTGTCGGAAGCAGCCAATGACATCAATTGGTGTGAGAGTTGCATCTAGTTGCTATGAGAATACCTTCCAGAATAACTCTCATATGCACCTGGCTTATCTGAAGCTTTGGTGTGACACTGAGTGCAAAATCTACTTTGCCAAGTTTAGTACATACTGGGCTTATCACAGATAAATTTAGTCCAAAACAAAGTTTCCTTATAAACATTAAATTTGATTCCGACCATCTGATATTTCCTGTCATTAAATAACTACTATATGTCTCGCTCTATCACACACACACACACACACACACACACACACACACATATATATATATATATATATATGTAAGCAAATATATGGATATAGATCCGACAGTATGAAGAAAAATATACGGAAAAACAAACAAAAATCCTAATATGCAATTAAAACATTAAAACAGCATAACTGCATATTAGGATTTTTGTTTGTTTTTCCGTATATTTTTCTTTATATATATATATATATATATATATATATATATATATATATGTATGCATATATATATATATCAGCAACTGTCTGTTTTCTGCTTGACTGCAATATTCTGGCTTGAAATTTGCGCTCACGCTGATGACTTCCGCATCCAATTTTACATTTACATACGCTCTATATCTGATATACAGTACGTTTATCAATAAATATAGCAGAACGTCAAACTATATTTTATCTCATGTACTCCATTGATTATATTCTTACATCAGCTCCACATGCACCACACTCTTTCGTAAGTTGATTAAATCTTAGCGCAATTTGTAAGCATATCGATCAGCACATGGCAGACAATCAGAATGCAACTGGCAACATCAGGCAAATATTAGCGGATAGTACCAAAATACTCCACAGCATTCAACGCAGTCAAAACCCTAGAAGCTATTATTATACAAAATAAACAAACTATTTTAAATAAAATTCCTTTAGCTTGAAGAGACGGTATCTTTAAGTAAAAATATAAACTATTTAATATGCATGTAAAAGGAAATGCCTGCTAATTCATGCATTCTTGTCGGTGCTGTCTTTCTCCTTTAACTGTTAAACATTTGTCACTTTGAACCGTTTCGAAACTTTCCAATCGAATCTGCCATGAAGTAGCCAAATTTACCATGAAGAGAACAAAAACCCCAACTAGATTAATATGGTTCTAACCACCCCAGTGCAGTCCTAAGACAAATTGCACCAGGATTAGTAAACTATCGCCCAATGAAAAAATCTTTAATAAGAATACAGAACTATAGGAAAAGGCCCGCCAAAAAGTGGTTTCAAATGTAAACTGTCGTACGCAACCGCCATTAGTAATACAGATACATTAAAAGTTGAATGTAGGTATAAAAACAGAAAAATAAAAATCACTTGGTTCAACCCCACTTCTGCAAACTGTCAAGTATCAACATCGAACAGTACTTCCTAAACTTAATTACTAAACACTTCAACAAAAAAATCCTCTAAATAAGATATTCAACAGGAAGTCAATCAAAATTAGCTACTCCTGCACTGAAAACATGTACTAAATTATTAATTCCCATAACAATTATATTTTAAGTAAATTCCATGGAAAAAAAAAACTAAATCTAACGTGGAAACCCAATGTAATTGTAGAATTAAGGAAAACTGCCCAGTACAGGGCAAATGCAGATGGCATAAGGTAGTATACCAGGCAACCATTACCACTAAAGAAAATACAACAGACCATAATATTTACATCGGCATTTCTGCAGAATTTAAAAGAGAATCAATACACATTGACATTCATTCACAAATCCAAGATTAAAACACCAAACAGCCTTTTCGAAAAAAAAAAAAAAAAATTGGGAATTGAAAGAAAAGTTTCTGAATCCTCAAATAAATTTGAAAATTCTAGATTTCGCGAACATCCCAAACAGTTTTAGGGAAAAGGTGAAAGCTATGTTTAGAAGAAAATATCAGGATAATAAAATATAAAGAGAAATACAAACTATTAAATCAAAGGGGAGAATTAATCACAAAATGTAGGCATAGGAAAAAAATCAAATTACATAAGAATATATGTGCATATATGTGGAGGTGTATGTGTACGTATAGTGGCATATATGTATAGACATGTAAATGTAAATATATGTATGTATGAAGATATGTATGCATATAAGTGTGTTGGACAGCATGATTTATTCCATTGGGTGCTCTGTTATTACCCACAATTTATAAAACTATAACTCAACTAATTTGCATTAATCTTAAGGGTTTTTTGTTTAAATCCCCTATCACTTATTAATAATACTGGACACCTGTAGTACAAAAACTATTTACTGTGAATCTCAGAAAAACACATTCGGGGCCTGTATAAGAAACACCTCATAGTAGAAACTGATATTAAACGGAAAAGAACAAAGGTTCTGGCCATGAATAAACTTCAACCCTAGACCGCTTGACCCGGGATAAGATATCTTACGCCCCCACCAATCGCTAACACAAACCCATTCTCATTAACAAGGCGTCTACCAAATGAGGACTGACATTGAAAATAAATTTAAAACAATGCTACGAGAGAGACACTTCGGGACTGATTATAAGCGCGCACAGAACGGCTTGAAATAGACTATCTCTATATAAATTTTGTTTTTTGCTGTAATAATGTATATATATATATATGTATGTATGTGTGTGTGTGTGTGTGTGTGTGTGTGTGTGTGTGTGTGTGTGTGTAGATATGAAAGAGAGGGAGAGAGAATTTACTGCCTGTGCTTAAATGTAGTATAAAATGTTGCTATTTATTTCGGAATCAATTTTAATACTTTTTCAGTGAAAAGCCCTTGAATATTGAGCAACTTAGAGCTCTCGACAAGGCAAGGATGTACCTCATTGGAAGGCTTGTGTTCGCCAATTACGAAACTCTATTCACTGATTCAGAGGCTGCTTTTTAAATAGGTCTCACACGATTTCTATTTCCCTTAGACTAACAAAGACTTCACGCTATGGATGTTACCCGTACATCAATACGAGCGCACGCACACACACACACACACACACACACACACATATATATATATATATATATATATATATATATATATATATATATATATATATATATATATATATATATGTATAGTTTATGAGAGTGTGTTTGTGTGCATGTGCGTGTATTTCTGAAGTAGCCAATAGTAGCTCTCTTTAGAGCATGATTATTTTCGTCGCCTTATTGATAGGGCACACTTTTAAATAACTGCTTTCTGTGAAAAAATGCAGGTTCGTAAAAGACATTTTTTAGATGAGGGCTTCAGACTGGTTGACATTAATCTCACTGTGTAAAATAACACTGATGTCAACTCAAACACGTGTAAACATCAAAAATATCGTTTATAGTAACAAGAAATATATATCTGTGTGTGTGTGAGTGTGTGTGTGTGTGAGAGAGAGAGAGTGAGAGAGAGAGAGAGGGAGAGAAAAATGAGAGAGAGGATTGTTTGTATATGTATTCATCTCTTTCATAAATTTATATTTAGCACTCGGTCAATGAGCTTTGTATAAATCACTTCAATATCTCATAAATCTTGTCCAGTTTGTTTGACACTTTATTCTGATTCTAAAATCAACGCCCAATCATTTCAAACTACTCCCATATATATATATATATATATATATATATATATATATATATATATATATATATATATATGGCATAAAATTTACCCAAAATTATATCAACTTTTAAAAATGAGAAATGATGAATCAGAATTATATAAAAATATCAATATTATTATACTAATTGAAAGCAACAACAAAAATTTACTCAATTTTGGTATGTATAATAAAAACGGCAGTTAAGCATGTGTAGACATTAACAATCGTATACATTTGTTAATTTCTAAGTCATTTCACAGAAATAGAAAATATGTATGTAAAAATGCATATAAAAAATATTGTTTTTGTTGTTGTGGGTTTGAATTCATGCTCCACCACTATTACTATTGGTCATAAATCATTTTCTACATTTTGATGTATTTTGAGTTGCAAATCTCAGTTATTAGATTTCGAATTTAAGACCAAGACAGAGAAGAAGATTTAGGAATATAATGAAATCAAGTGATTTGTCAAGTTCCAGAAAATGTCTGTTTGAACTGAGAAATGTGTGAAACCCAGAACATGAATACTTTAAATAATGGATGTCTGGATGAATTCTCTGGTGAAATCTTCTGTGGCGATAACCTCACCACCCGAAATGACGTCTCAGAGTTTTGATAAGAGATCATAAAAATTGGAATTAGATTTATTTAATTTGTTACTTTTCAGTATTATTATGTAGGTCCGTCTGGCGAAATAAACTTTTAACACGCATACACGTGCGAGCGCGTGCACATACACACATGCAGGTATGCACATACACATGGACGCAGGCACACGCGCGTGCACGCAAACACACAAACACACACACACACACACTACGTATTTCAGCCAGAGAGACGAAAATATATATATATATATATATATATATGTGTGTGTGTGTGTGTGTGTCATTTGCAGACATTAGTGTTTCGCTGTATCACAGCTCCTCAGTGCGACTGGACGTCTGAAACCCGATCGATTTGGTGAGAGACGGAGTCTTTACGCCTAAGTCATCAGCCCTCGGCAGAGAGAAATTGCTAATTCTAGCGTATTGTTTTTTACGAATGTAAACAACCGACAGTCAGTCAGTATATATATATATATATATATATATATATATATATATATATATATATATAGTAAGGTAAAAATTCCGTTGGTATATGATCCAAGTGGATCCTAGTAGTATAAAAATATTAGGACTGATCCACAAAAAAGAGCACGATGCATTTTTTTACACAAAGCAATATAATTGATAATCAAAGAAACTTTTTACCTCAAATGGGGAATAAGCTATTTCGGCAAATGACGAAAGAGGTCGTCTGTTCTTTTCAACATCTACTGAAATAGCCTATTCCCCATATGAGCTAAACAGATTTGTTCGATTATTAATATATATATATATATATATATATATATATATATATATATATATATGTGTGTGTGTGTGTGTGTGTGTGTGTGTGTGTGTGTTATTATTAAAATTATTACAACTGTTGTTTTATTCCCATTTTGTGTGTCCTATCAAATAATTGGCAGCTGTGCGTCGTATTCAACTTTAATCTCTGCATTTCATTCGAAAAGCTCTTGTCTGAAAATATGTGTATCATCAATCATTTCGACGTCAGTTGCTCAGAAGAGACTGCGGAAGATTCTGACAAAATGTAAATATATTTTCTTATTCAGTTTTTACACTCACAGAACTCAAAATAAGAATTTCAGGTTTACACTTTTTTACCCTTTTACTTATTTAGGTCGTCTGGGACAAAAATTCTCAAAAGTCATTTCATTTTGTTTTCTTGCTATTTTAGTCTTTTCACTTTCGAAGAATCAATCGATTTTACAGATTAAAGCCGTTCAAAGAAAACTGAGAGAAAACAGTCACTTTACTGGCCTTTACTGGCTAATTAAAATAGCGTCGCGGGTGTATTTTGCGCATGCGCGGTAAGTAATCTATCTTCAGGCTTGCGGCAATGCTTTGATTTCTATCATTTTCTGCAATTCAATAATCATCAAGATTTGTTTTCATTTTCTTCATTGCAAATCTTTATAGACACACGTACACAGAGATACACACCCATTCACGCACAAATATAAGCATGTTCACATATTAACAAATATATATATTTAATTTATTGTGGGCAAACGAAATCTGAAATTTCCCTTGTGTGATTACAGCCACATGATCATGAGCGCATTCATTTACAACCGATATTCACTGTTCTTTTGTTTTGTTTCATAAATATTAGTTTCATATGCAGGCGATTTCCATCTCAGAAGGTATTTATCAATATATATATATATATATATATATATACATATATATAATAGCTGGACAATCGCATTCGAGGAAACCCGTCTACTAGCCAATCCCTATTGCAGACTATCGCTCAGGCACATTTGTGTTTGTTCAACACCCACAGAGTCCATTTTTGGCTTATGTTGCAACTATGCCGAGCAGACCTTAGTTACAGTTTATGGGAGAGAGCGTGTTATCTAGCGTGATCAACAATCTGACCAATGCCAGCAAACTCAAACCCCTCGGGCACGATGAATAGCAACTTCGTGCTAGCACAGCTATCAACAGCACCAAAGTGTTCCGTCTACCCAGTTTAACTGACAAGGCTTTAGGTCAACAAGTGATATGTTCTCAAGCTCTTTCTATAGGTGACCAATAACATCAGGATGTCTCCTTTCTGACAAATCAATCATGGTGAGATTTCAACCCAGGTCTCATGGTCAGAAAGTGAACATTCTAACATACATGATAATATTTTAGGAACGTTAAAATATATGCAATTAGAGATTTTTAAATATACTTTTCAGTGAATTCGTGACATATCTCTAACTCCTTGTTAAATAAGAAGCCATTTACTCCGATGTCGCATTATTTTAAAAGAAAGTATTTTCATTTTATTTAACTTTAGAACATGCATATCTCAATTTCTGAGTGAAAGTATCAGTCTAAATTCAAAAGTTCAGATAACGACATTTAAATTTATAAAAGTTTCTCATTTTTTGGTTGTAACGTAAGGAAGTAATAGTAAGTCAATGTTCTATTCTAACTAAAGTTTTGTGTAGATACAATCAGGGTAAAAAGTTAGGATACCCCAATATGTATATAGTTATATTTAAGGAATATTTATATTTGAAGAATATATTTTTTCTTCATTGAAACAATATATATATATATAGTGTGTGTGTGTGTGTGTGTACAGAGAGAGAGAAAGAGAGATAAAAGTGATGTAATGAACAAAGAGAAACGAGAATGCTATTTTGTCATATTTAACAAAATATATGAACAAAATGCCAATTAATGCCGAGGAAAAAGTAAAAGCACCCTTTTTCCTAATGAGTGATATTGCCCTCTTTGTCTGAAATGACTTAAATGTTTTTGTAATTATCTACCAATCTATGTCATTGGTTGGGAGAATCTTCATTCCATTCCCTTCTCCAAGCAGAATTCTTGAGTCAATGTCCTGTTGCTTGATATAAATCTACTTCAGTTTCAATAACTTCTGGTATAGTAAAGAAGTCATGATGGATTTAAGAATGGTGAGCTGGTAAGACACCATATAGCAGCAAACGGTCCCAAACTGTAACATCTCCATCCCCATACTCAACAATTGATTTGAATTTCTTTTGCCCAAATGCTGTCTTAGATTTGCACCAAAATGCCTTCTGTTACTCTGCCCCCAAAAGTACAATGTTTCAATAATCATGGACTTTCCGGAGGTGATCTCTGACTAACTTCAGTTTTGTCCTGATGTAGTATATTTACGTGTATACCTACCAAAATCCAACTTGAGTTTCTTTTTAATAGTAGATATACTTTAATATCAGTTGTGGTAAAAGGTATCTGTAGTTCCTATGATAACTGTTTAGGATTTTGGAAGTCTTATTTAAACATATTTCTGATCCTGTTGGCACAGCCTGATCTGGCAATGTCGGCAGTTTAAATATCTTTCATTTGTAAATTATTTTGCGGGGAGTCTGATATTTTTTCTAATTGCTTGGATATTATTCTAGATCATTTCCAAAAATAATTTATATTTACGACTTCATTAAAAAAACAAAACAAAAAACAAACAAACAGAAAGCTATTTTGATTTCGCCATAGTGATACCGCTAACTTCAATAATCAAAAGAAGACCACACTGAATGTCTCACCTCCTCCAAAATCTCCCCTAAAGTCATTCTAACCATTTGCATCTTTTGTCGGTGTTCGAATTGAAGACGATTTAACTAGCAATACTTGCAGCTATCCTGATTTTTCTTTCATAAGAAGAATGCATTTGTATTCATATCTTTCAGATAATAAACAAATATTTTTAGTCTAATGTTAAAATGAAGATCGAATATCAATATATTTAAATGTTTCAAAAAACTAAAGTTTCATGGGGTACCCTAATATTTTCAATTCTATGAGAAAGCTATTTCTTTCTTTATCATTTTTTTAATAGAAAATGTTCATCAAAATAGACTTGAGTATTGTTTTGTTGTCTCTAAATGAAAGCGACTATTATTTCACTGAGTCATTCAAAATCTATTATATAAATGTTCTTTTTTATGTTTAAATTTTAATCAATTTACGCATGAGTATTGTGCAGAAACAATCAGATATACTGATTTTTCTTTCCTTGGAATTCTTATATGTTTCTGTTGTAAGGCTCATAATTCAAATGTCACATTTATATCACACTGTAGTAACCATTTCATCATTTCATACTATAGTAATTCTTTCAAATATAAATATAAATCAATAATTTTTCCTTCAGAGAGCTTGTTTTTTCCTGTTGCAAACAGCTTCGAACCCTTCCATGATTTTAGATACATCTCATCTTCATATTCTAAAGATTTTTATCTGGTAAGAAGAGAAATGTAGATGGTGGAACGCTGACAAATACTTAGCTCTGATAATTAATGCATAAACTATTTTCTTAAAACTTACTTATTCTTTTCAAAATTCTGTTGTGTGATTAAAAATAGTTGAATGATATAAGAAACTAGAAATCATGGTTTCAAATTTCTTTTAGTTGATGGCTGTGTTGTTTCTCATCCAATTTCACCATTCATGATCTCTGTAAATGATTAACTGACATGTACTTTTTCCAAGGGAGGCATTTTGGGAGATTTCGTCTTTTTTCACTTGTGCTATCATTCGCAACTTGTAAGGAAATGACATACAGGTTTATATTTATATATATATATATATATATATATATATATATATATATATATATATATATATATATATATATATATATATATCCTGCATGCTTCCATATCTTTTTTTTTTCTCCGTTTTTCTTGACAGGATAAAGGAACACTAAATAAAAACAAAAAACAAAAAAATTTCAATTGTGTATTCGTGTATGCGTAGATTCAAGAAGTTCTGAGGGTCCGCTGCGTTAATATGAAATGATCTGGAAGCGTGCCTGTTCAAAACTTGATTGGTTAGGAGCGACTGGATTAAACCAAATATACACCCCCATGACACCGTAGCCCTCGAACGTGCATAGAAGTCCAGCAAAATGCTTTCGAGAAATCTAGAACCACAGCCAAGGCTTCGCCATTATTATCTAAAGCTTCCTATGTAACTTCAGAGATGGCCGTTAAAACGTCGACAGTAGATCTGGCGAATCGGAAGCCATATTGGTAGTTCGAAAGGCGGTCGTGCAAAGTAAGATGCTTAACCAGTTCAACATTGATTAGGACTTCAAATACTTTGTTGAAAAGAAGTAAGAGACTAATAGTACGACACGTTTAGAGGTTAGAGGTTTCCCCAGAGTTTTAAAATCAGGAACTACACAGGAGGACATTATATATATATATATATATATATATTTATTAAAGACATATTTTTATGTTTAACGTTGTTATTTTATAGATACAAGTATTTAAGCAAATGCTCTGTTTATGATAAACAGTATTAAATAACATTTACCGGCCTGAATGTCCGAGAAATTTTCATAGAAAATTTTCGTTCTTTGACAGGATTCGAACCTGCATCCTATACGGAACCGTCATATACGCTGACGTGCCTTTACCGCTTGAGCTACAAAAGAACCAATCGGTAGACAAGGTCGAATTTACTGCTTATAAACCCAACTTTCCATGAATCTCGTACACATTCATATCGAATAAACAGACGTCATATATTTGGACAAGGTTAAATTTATTTATTAAAAGACATATTTTATGTTTAACGTTGTTATTTTATAGAAAATAACAACGTTTTAAACATAAAAAAATGAATGTCTTTCACAGAAAAATAAATAAATTATCGGACCTTGTCCATTTCTTTAATATATACATATTTTTTATGTTTAACGTATTTATATATAATAACTGCTCTGGCGTATCGAAAAAAGGAAAAACTTAATTCATCATATAATCAGCAAAATATAAACATATAAATAACATTTACCGGCCTGAATGTCCGAGAAATTTTCATAGAAAATCTTTGACAGGATTCGAACTCCATTTTACGGAAAATGATATACAAAGAACCAATCAGACAAGAAAACTGCTTATAAATAATAATCTCGTACATTTATCATAAAAAATAAAAACTTGTATCTAAAAAATAAAAAGTTAAAATGAAGGATCGAAATAAATTGTTTAACCTTAATAAATATATATATAATAAAAAGGAAAAACTTAATTCATCATATAATCAGCAAATATGGGCCTTATTCGATTACGCTCCATTTTATTAAATGATATAAATTCAGCCAGAAAAACTGATAATAATCCAGACATTTAAAAAAATAAAAAAATAAAAAATAAAAGAAAATGAAGGATCGAAATTAATTTAAAAAAGATGTCTGTATATTAGAGAGAAAGCGAAAAAAGGTAGGAAAACAAGTATAAACAGTAAACCTTTAACTACAGCAAATATCTAGTAAAATTCACAGAAAT
The DNA here is from genome assembly GCA_903632075.3 of Acanthosepion pharaonis. NCBI lineage: Eukaryota > Metazoa > Mollusca > Cephalopoda > Sepiida > Sepiidae > Acanthosepion > Acanthosepion pharaonis. The sequence continues at coordinate 3,306,427 of CAHIKZ030004156.1, forward strand.
AGAATCTATGTCGTTATTCGTTTATTATTATTATTATTAATAATAATAATAAGTAATTGTTATTTTCAGAAATTTTTATTAGAGACCGCAAACAAAAAAAAGTGCTTCCTCAGTGATAAAACAGACCATGCAGACTGAAATGTGTCTTTTAAGATCTTCAAAAAGATATCAAAATACAAGGACAGGACCTTGACATCGAAATCTCAAAAATGTGGCACATAGAAACATCAACAACTACTGTTGTAGTTGGAACCCTTGAATTCGTTGGAAAAGATTCCAGTAGACTAATTGAAAGGAATTTCTAGAAGTCCATGCCTTAAAGAAATACAAAAAAATTGTTCTCACGAGTACAGCCCACACCCTTACGTGGTTAGTAGAAAATGTCATGATGCCATTTCTAACTTTATGTCTCTGGGCGGGACTCGGAAAGAAATGTGTATAAACAAGAAATCAAAGGAAATAAAAAAAAAATATAACAATAATACATACATACATACATACATACATACATGCATATATATATATATATATATATATATATATATATATATATATATATATATAATATATAAAAAATAGAAAAATAAATAAATGATAAAATAATAATACTAATGATAATAAAAAATACCTATAAGGCAAGCATATCTATATATATATACGCGACACATATATATATAAAAGAATACATACATGTATACAGGTATATATATGTATAAATATATATATATATATTTACATATATATGCATATAGATATACATATATTTACATATATATATATACACACAAATATAAATACACATACACAGTTACAAACCTAAACATATTTTTTAATTAAATGTCTATTTCTAAGGCTGTTTAAACCTATTTTTTATGCTGACATTTATTTATGATTTCATTCTCTCTGGTATATATATATATATATATATATATATATATATATATATATATATATATATATATATATATACCATGTTAGAATCATAGACTACATTCGCAAATTAAAACTTTCCGGGTCGGATCCCGAATCACAGTCCTGAGATTTGAAATTAACAATTTTCATTACTACGATTGTTTTCGGCGATTTTTTTACGTAATTTTTTGCGACGAATTTTTTTGTACGATAACACTTTTTATAAATTGGAAACAAATTTGGAAACAATCGAAATAAATTGCGAAATTCACCCATGAAAGAAAAATAGTTTTTGTATAGAAAGTAATTCAATACGTACATTAAATTGTCTTTAAATTAAATGGCAGCAGAAGAATTATTGTTGAACTTTTAAAAGGTAAGGTTAAATATTAATACAAGACTTAAATGCAACGATCAATTTTGAGTTCTTCTGTAGTTTTTATTGCCTATCGCATACTACAAATAGAAATCTCCGCCAACAGAGGACCCGATGGCAATCAAAGGTGCCGAGGCTGCAACAAGGAAAACAAAGCCCCGTGCAAATAAAAATCCATATCAAACGGCAGCTAGGAGAGCTTCCAATGCTGAGAATATGCAAAGACTTAGAGACACTCAAACTTCTAAACAAGCTGAAGGCCCAATCAAGAACGCTCTGCAAGAGCTAGCTTAAATGCCGCCCGATATATATATATATATATATAGTAAAGGTAGTAAATCCGTTGGTATGTAATCCAAGTGGGTCCTAGTAATATAAAATATTAAAACTCGATGTATTTATTAATACAGAGCAATATAATTAATAAACGATAAAATCCCAAATTACCTCATATGGGGAATACCCTATTTCGGTAGATGATGATATCGGTCGTCTGTCTTATCAACCCCGGTGTGAACTGATTTCGTGTCTACACAGATATGGGGAGATGGAATTAGAATTTAACTGTGAAACATAAAAAAAATCAACCTGTCAAAAAACTAATACAGTATTTATTCATTTCAATGTTTCAGTCTGACAAAAGGCACGTGACAGGGGTCAGGGAAGGGTAGAAAGCATTTGTCTTAAAGGGAAGAAGTTTTATAAAATTAAACCCGAATATTAAACTTATGACATTTATTTGGGTTATATAAAGAATGAAATATTAATTTAATATAGGAGTAAAAAGGGGTCTAAAAATAAATTTAAGATATATGGATAAAAGGATATAAGGGATTAATGGAAAGAGAGTTGGGAAGATATTAAAGTAAAGTTTATAAATATTGTGTAAAGAGGTTAAATAAGTGGTGAGAATAAAATATAGAAATTACTATTAGTTATACTGTCGACATTTGAAAAGTTAAAGGGGAGTGAATATTATGGAAATATGGCTGCTAATTAAGTCAAACCTATATTATGGAAATTTAAATTTGTTTTTATGTCGATATTTTAACACTAATTCATTTCCCTGATTTAATAGTTGGCTTTGATTATTGCATTTTATTCTAATATTTTCTTCGAAACATAAGACATACCTTTCCCTAAGACTATTAGGAGTACGGACAGAACGTATAATCTTCCAAACTACCTGAGAACTCAAACCTTTCTCATTCAATTCACACACACACACACACACACACACACACACACACACACACACACACACACACACACACACACACACACACACACACACACACACACATATATATATATATATATATATAATAGTTGGCTATGATTATTGTATTTTATTATTCTAATATTTTTTTCTAAACATAAGTCACACGCTTCTCTAAGACTATTAGGAGTACGGGCGGAACCTACAATTTTCAAAAACCCTTCCCTAAATGTATAGACACGAACTCAGTCCACACTTGGGTTAATGCAACAGACGCCCGATAACTTCGACTGTCGAAATAGGCTATTCCCTATATGAGGTAATTTTGGATGTTATTTGTTTATTAATTATATATATATAATTAAGCAACTAATAAATTTCTTTAATTCGACATTATTACTTACTTAAATTTTACTTTGTCTACCCCTCGGGTACGAAAATAAACTTAGTAGATATAGGTTTTAAAGGTTCCAGCGCGTAATATGAATTTAAAACAGAATAATTGATCCATTCTTTGTTAATATGGCTCCACGTGGCCTAAATTTGAAGCTTAAAAGGTGATGATAAAACGGGGAAATAGTTGTGATTCCTTTTGGGAGAGAGTTTCTCTTTAGTAAAATTTCTTTATCTATACGTCAGTCTAATAGGTATTTAAAAAAAAATGAATGTCAAATCAATCTAAGCAAAATATTAAAAAAAAACGGGAAGATTTCATTAGAAACAAAGAAAAGACGGCTTAAATGTTATGTAATAACGGTTCGCTTATATGGTTATGAATGTTGGACAATCTCATCACAGATGTAGAAAAGACTTGAAGCAACAAAAATCTCGTTATACAAAAGGATGCTGAGAATAACATGGATTGAAAATATGAGTAAAAACGAAGTTTTAGAGAAAATGAGAACACAAATGATACTGAAATTTCTCGGGTACATAATAAGGAAAGAACGCTTGGAAAATTCGAAACTCACAGGGTATATTGAAGGCAAGAAGGACAGAGGAAAACTGTGCATAGCTTACTTAACGAGCTTCTGTAAATGGGTCACAAAATCTGGTTGGAGAGAGAT
>CAHIKZ030004156.1:3312500-3365000 GCA_903632075.3 Acanthosepion pharaonis
TTTTGTTGATATCTTCTCTTCATAATGTTTCAGAATTATCGTTTCATTTCAATTTCTATCAATTCAATTTTAGGATTTTTTTCAAAATTGATAACAGTGGAAAATCTTTTTTTTTTAAACACTTTCCAGTACTGTTTTTATACTTATATGTCTCTATTGGCATTTTGTTGTTATAGAATCTTTATTTAAAAGATCCCCCTGTATAACCAATATAAATTTGGTCCTGGAGTTTTAACTTAACTGTTTCCGTGTTCCGGCTTATCTATCAAGCCGTTCACATTGAAAAGCACAAATAAGATTTTCTACAATTATACATGTTACGTTATATTTTGGATTCCCGATTCAAAACATCTATTTTCTCCAATCTGCCAGAATTAAGGATACAGCTAAAACTTAATTTAATGTTATTTTTTATTAGCAATACGGTACAAGTTTCTATTAGATTAAAAAAAAAAAACCCAAAAAACCTTCTTTTTCACTGCTAAACAAGTAGTAACTAAATCATATTCCTATTTCTGATGTTTTTTTTTTAATTTTTGTGTTCCTTTTACCTTTAATTTAAATGATACTTACGCCATCTCAGTTTAATCCTAATCAGCCTTTACTTGGTTAATTATCATCTCCTTTCATGAATCAGACGATAACCTATATTCATTGTCTTTCAGTAACGATTTCAAACATGATTTTCGTATTTGCATAACACATATGTGCGTTCGGTTTCTTATATGACTGAACGACGTTTTTTCTTAAATCTAGTTTAAAGTATAGATATCCTATAACTGTAAGATTTGCTTCCATTGTTGAAACCAAATTCTTTAACGAAACTAGTACTTTTTTTTTTCTCTCTCTTATATATATATATATATATATATATATATATATATATATATATATATATATATATATATATATATATATATCGAACAAAGCCGAAATTCTATTAAATATATAGCAAAAAAAATAAAAAATATAATGACCTCAATACACTTTAGCTTTCTCATCCTATAAAAAACCTAAGTGAATTGCTATGTTACGAGAAGTTATGCAAATTTAAGTTAGTTTAAATTAAAAAAAATATATGCGTAACTTTTCATTATTGATTTTTGCTTCAAATTTAAACTATTGGGAAATATTTTACCATCAATTTGAATATTCCAAGAAAAGTAAATGATAGTTGTCGAAAATAAAAAACTAGTGTAGAAATTTTCAGTAACTTTTTCGCTTGGTCCTTTAGGACAGACCTAAAAATATTTAGGCTTGTGTTAATCCGATGATAAGATCGAGGGATAATTAAAAGCTTCTATTTAAAATGAAAAGTGAAATGAAACTATGTTACTACGAGCAAGCCTTTATATATTTTGTAAAATAAACAATAAATATGAAATAGGTTAATTCCAGCATCATCATTTTATTTTTATCACTTTTCATACAGCTAAAAGAACTGCCAGAAAAAAAATTCGCAAATATTTTTTCCGTTCGTTTTCTATCAGGGAAAATTTCTTCTTTTGGGTTGTTGTAAAATATTTAAAATCTTCCGGAAATTGAAAGTATTTCCTAAACACCTCAAAATAAAATTACAATAAAACTCTTTAATCTTTTAATTTTTGAAAATAAGGAATGAGGGAATATTGTTCAAATTCCAGTTGGTAGATTTTGCGTTCTCTTCGCCGTAATGCTCTTGAGAAATGCATGCATCTGTTTCTACTTTCTCCAACAGTAAGTAAATAGTAGAAAATTTGAATTGTTCAACTCCGGGGTTGGGGGTAACTCAGCCTAGGCAAAAAAGCGGCTGCAAACAAGAATTGTGCCTCCATGGATCTTTAGAGAAACGAGGACAAAAACTTGTCGAACGACAAAGGAAAAACATCTTTTGGTTATGTGCATCGTGGTTGAGTTTTGAAAATTCCGTCATCTTAGCTTTTTATTCTGTCTGTCATCTATTCCAAGACAATAACGTTGTAGGATTTTAGTTTAGCTTCTTCATTTCTTGGCCATTATCAACATACACTATGGATTTGCATTTCTTCTCATTACGATGTTGTTTTTCGCTCATGAATTTTATCGTTTTAACAGTTTTGATATATTGTATCGAATTAAGATAAAATATCTTACCTCGGGTATGAGTCTACTTCACATTTATCCTAGTGCCAAGACAGTATGCAAAGTTCTTTGTCGAGGTCTGCCTAGTCGCGTTCCCCATAACTTCGTTCACAATATGAAATTTATTTTCTTTCAAGAATAGTTTTAGAAAGGAAAATCAAACTTACAGGGAGATATATCTTGATTTTATATTGGAAGTGTGGTAGTTTTATTCTAATTGGATTACTGCTGTCATATTTGTAATGGTGCTGTCCAGTCATATCTTAGATTATCCTCCATCCTGCAATCCTTATACGACAGGAAAAACGTCTCACTACTATATCTCTAGTACTATGGCAGATATTCAAACGAATTAATCCTTGGTACTACCAGCTCAGATCTTCACAGTTAGGATTCACCATACGATGTTCATATCAAACCATTCCAATTCCTTTCGTGTTCCTTAGATAAAAAAAAAATAATTCCCCCTCAAACAGCTTCTCTTCCAGAACTGCTACTTTGTGGAACGAAATCCTGAGAGAATGCTTCCCTGATAACTACAATCTTGGTCTCTTTAAGTTCGGGTTCAACCGATATCTATCTTAATCATTATAGTCCTGGGTATGATGATGAACTATTGCAAGGCTTCTGATCGTAAACTTAGATGTCTTGAGGAGCGTGAAATCACCTCTGAATGGCTGTTATTCCCAGGTACGACCTTACTCGGGGCGGTAGCCCCTGTTAGGGTTCCTGCTTTGGGCAAATACTGAACCCAAAAATCAAATACTATGGAAGTATAAAAATACATTTTTATAGTAAAAATACATTAATATATTATTATATAAAAAATTAACTACAATACGTATTTATAGTAAAATTACCAACAATACATTTTGTTAGTAGTTGAAGACATACAATTACCTTCAAAATATATTTAATTGAGGCCATAACACTTTAAAAGTATTTAGATTTCAGCATTAAATAGCCCATTGAAGTGTTAATATGCAACTAAACCAAATCAAACAAACCAACAAATCATCGTAAATTTAGTGTCATATGTCTTAGTCCTTAGTCTACTTTTCTTATTGTTACATAATTTTCGTAATAGATTTTCAGATTAACTTACCATTGAGTAATATAGACTGCGTGCACAACTCTTTGTTTAGTTTGACAATTTCCCGCCGTGTCTGTGTAAGTTTGATCAGAGACAATAACTGAAAATGCAATAATAACAGTTAGGGTCTGATGTTCAAGATTTTCAGAACAGTAGTGAATTCACTCATATGCTCGATATTGTTGTACAGTACGATACGTGAATGAGAGAGAGAGAGAGAGAAAGAGAAAGAGAGAGAGAGAAAGAGAGAGAGAGAAAGAGAGAGAGAGAGAGAGGGCCAATAAAAAAGACACAAAGAAATATAGATCAAGAGAAAGAAACAGTCAAAAACGGAAAAAATAGAAACTTAGATAAATGTAAAGAAGGTGAGACAGAAATACAAAGAGAATATGAGATAGGGAAGAAAAAATGAATATTATTCGTTGAAAACCCCTCTTACTATGAAAGCTGAAAATTTATGAGTGAAAAATAAAGTCCTTGAGTTTGGTTTTGCATCCATATTTACACATAATGGATTGTCGATTTACATTTATACACACTGAATAAATGAACGAGCAACTGTGAATATATTAATTTATAGCTAAACAAATGTGCATATATATATATATATATATATATATATATATATATATATATATATATATATATATATATATATATATATATAATTTTATTCAATTCTTCAGTCTCTAAAAGTTTGTGTCCTCTTCTCACAGCCAGCCGTCCTCAAATTGGCGCCCAAGGAGCAATCGGTTGGCCCAAGGCGTATTCAACCAATCAACATGATCTACTCAGGCGGTCTGCATTGACGGATCGATTGGTTCGGAGGGAACCGTGAGATTTTCGCGCCTTTCAACGAGCAGGCGGGAAACAAGAACCCTTGGTGAGGTCGGCGTTGGGGTGAATGCTAAGAAACGATGGCGAAGAAATGAACGTAATGGTGGCCGGACGCACAGCTTGTTGGCGGCCATTATTTTATCCGATATTGATCTGATTTCCCGTGCCTAGTCTTATATACTAGCCTTGCCATTCACTCCTCTGACTGGTAAAGTCGACCTCTGACCAGGCACCACTCGGCAACACGTCCCAGTTCTTTTTCATTGCTTACATTCGTTGTTGACGACCGTTTGGCTACTGTTTCTCTACCGACCCAGCATCTGTCGGTAGGGTCATGATTTTCGTCGTCTGACTTTGTTAACTTCAAAAAGGTGAAAGAGACCAAGAATGGGGAGGTATTAAAAGTTCGAGAAAGAAGCAAAATGTAAAAGAAATATAAAAGATGGAGAAGAAGAAAAGTAGAGAAAAATCGGCAAAGAAAGAGAAATAAAAATGAGAAATGTAAAAAAGAGACAGGCATATTATAATGTTATAATACGCGCATAAGGAGAAGAGAAGAAAGAAAAGAGTAGAAAAAAAGCAAAGTGCAAAGATAAAATGGAACACAGTAGATAGAGAAGGAAAAGAAATGAGAGAAATGAAAAGGAGGTGGAAAAAGAAGAATGAATGAAAGAAGAAAAATAACAAAAGAAGGCATATAGAAAAAAAATCAAAGAATGAGAGTTAAGAGAAGAAAAAATCAAGAGAAAAGCAGCAAAGAAGAAAAAATAGAAGAGGAATAATAGTAATAGAGACAGAAGAAGAAGAAAAACGTGTTATGGAAGAGAAGTCGGAGCAAGAGAAAACGAGGGAATAAATGCAAAATTGACAACAAATAAAACGGTGTATCCTTACGAACATTTTTCTACCATTTTGTTTTGCCTTTCGCAGCGTGAAAAAATTGTTCCTTTTTGGGGCTCAAACGATTGAAGATTTTTCTTTCATTTATTGATTTCCTCGGCAGATTTTCTTGAATACGCAACGTGTAAATGTTCCGTTCATGGATTTCCTTACTTTTTCTTAAAATATCTATCTATCTATCTATCTATCTATCTATCTATCTATCTAAATCTCTTCACATTCAGTTATTTATTAATTTTTTGTTTATAATGGTTATCAACACTTCTCATTCTTCATTCTTTCTTACCTGTTACTCATCTCTCTGTATCCACACTCTTTTATGTTTCTCTCTCTCTATTTCTGTATGCGTATATATATATATATATATATATATATATATATATATATATATATATATATATATATATTGGGCAGCAAGTATTCAGCCAGACAAGTTTGATAAAAAAGAACTGACAAGGTCTGTCTGTTTCATTTTTTATTATAGGTTTCCTACTTTCGAATAAGATGTTGATTATTATGTTCTGTTCGAAGTTCATATTTTTTTTTATTTTTGTTCTAGTACGTTTGACTTTCCAGTCATTATCAAGAACTGATGAGGTGTATGATAGCTTAAGTCCTTTGTCTGCATCTTGAACATATGAACATATGAACTTCGGATAGTTTATCCACACCTTCGATAATAATACTCAACATCATATAAATGTATGTTTATATGTATGTGTGTATGTATGTATGTGTCGTATACACTGAAAAGAATGCATTTTATGTCTGATACATTTGCATATTTAGTTGTGTACCGAACATCAGTGCCAGGGGTTAATGTTTAAGGGTAGGTAAATATATTAGATTTCAAAAGGTGATTTTCAAAAAAACACATACATACTCACACACACAAATATATATATATATATATATATATATATATATATATATATATATATATAGAGAGAGAGAGAGAGAGAGCGTGAGAGAAAGAAATTTACTAGTTTGAAATTAGTTTGGTGTAAGTTAAAAAAAAAGAGAAGGATTTGTGTTGCACTCATCTTCTTACATTCTAACTTCTTCCCCCATTCAAGCCACACAGATCTCTATAGCACAGTCTCTGTTCACGATAAATATTGCTGTTGTGGTTTCCATAGAAAGTAATAGAGTTGCTAGCACCATGTCCAATCAGTTTTGAATTCTCAGTTGGCCTTCTCCTAGACTGGACGCCGACGAAGAAAGATACCATACTATTTAACTCATAACTGAGTCGAGAAGAAATGAATTCATACTTTACCCAATGTTATTTGCGTGAAAATGAATGTAACTAACTCGACTGGAATTCAAATTTGGATCATAGATTTCTTGCTCAGAAGCGCCTACTGTTATACCAACTGCACATCGATTCCTGCTTTCTAGAGTCAGGTTTAATTTTTACCTTGAAGAGTGAAAGAAGATTTGCTGAAATGTTCAGGTCTGACCAAGATTGGATCTAAAAAAAGAATTTTGCTAATTACTCATTTATTTAGACTTAAGGATATTGGTGAGATTGAGAATTTTTTAGCATTCCCTCACACACAGACACACTCATACACCACGTGGATATGAACATTAGTGTGTCTATGTGTATTGTATGTGCGTGTATTCGCACGTGTGTCTGTGAAATAATTTTCACTTTTAAATAATACAATGTGAATATGAATGAAAATAAAATTACAGAAAATTGCATCATTTTTTTTCCTTCGTCTCATTTTTTTCTGCCATTCACAATTTAAAAAAATCGTATTATTTTCGTCGAGTGAAGCGATTGCAAATGTAATCCTGGGTGAATGTCTGTGATACGAAATGAAAAAGAGGAAAAAAGCTGAAGAAGTGGAAATATAATTTGCTGTCGAGAAGAGATAACAAAACGGCAGAGAGAGAGAGAGAGAGAGAGAGAGAGGTGGGGAGAGATAGGTAAAGCGAACGCTGATGGGTCGGGCATGAATCGATGTCGGAATGGTTCATTAGTTAATTCAGAGAAGGACAATAGGGAACCAAAGAAATAATAGCGGCACGGGAAGAAGTAAAATAAAAAAAAAGATAAAAGAAAAGAAAAGAAAAAAAAGAAACAACAAACTAAATGAATGATTGTACACGTCGACTCATTTAAAAAATACCGAAATGTCGATAGTAAGACAGTGAACGGTGCCGGGGATTGGGAAGAGATGTGTGAGAGAAAAAGAACGGGAAGTCTGGGCAGGATGGAAGAGGGAATTTTGTTTCTTTTTTACGTAAAGAGAAAAATAGAACTGATGCACAAACTATTCACGGCTCTCTCGTCTGTCTTAGTGAAATCGATTTTTATCTGACATTCCACAAGGAAGAAATATTGTCGTTATTTGTTGTTGGCGCGACAAAGATACGTGTACTATTAATAGTTGGGCTTATGGCTGTGACAAAACCGGGAAACTATCAGGCTGTTTAACAAAAAAACTGCTGAGTTTATTTTATGATTGACACTTGAATCGGTTTTCAAATATGAAAACATTTTCTATATATTTAATGTTATTTATTTTTAATCAGAAACAGTTTAGTTTAAGATTCTGGTATTTTTTTATTTGTGTGACTTCAAGTGGTTCAAAATGCAGATGTACGTATATATGACGGATTTATTGATTCAGCTTTTTTATTGAAATTCAGTCAGTCACTGCACAGATTTTAGTTACAAACATTTAAAAATGTATGTTTCATTTTTAGAAAACCCAAAGAATGGTCAGTCAAAAATCATTAAAAGGGATGAAAATTTCAAAGGTCTTATATATACGATTCAAAACCTGATTTAGAGCATTTTCAGAAGTTCCAATATGCTGACCAGAAAAATTTCAGGTCACTTAAGAGGGAATGGCGAGAGAATAACGCTCAATAAATAGTTTCTCTCTGAATAGGAAAGAAATATGTTTAGCACTATTAAACTAGTATAATCCAGCAATCGGCTCATTGGGTGGTTGCGGCGGAGAAGTCAAAACATCAATTCAATTCAGCTGTGGGATACTGACTTTAAGCACTTGGCAGAAAGCAATTACATGAAACATGAGGAGCTAGTTTAGGTATCGTATAAAAATTAGCATTCAGTTAAGTGAATATAGTTTGTTGATTTATAGGACTCCTTCGATGTTATTTAATCAGTTAGAGCTGACGACTTTATTTCACTTTGGCAGTTGACAACCTGTATTTCCTACAGATAATAATTTTTCTCATATTTTTCGACCAATTTCTTACAGGCAAAAATCCTAATCGGGGACAAACTGAGCGTACGATGAATATACATATTCTTTGAATGAAGAAACGTTCAGGAAAAGAATTGATGACGTGTTGTCAAGTGGAACAAATATACAGCGACCAAGCGTGGAAAATGTTAACTGAATAAAGTATTGTATTTTTTTAACGAGTTCTTTTTTCAAATAACTCGGCAATTCACGTTGAGCTACCTGATAATTTGTCTGCGTATGTATATTAAATCGATAAAAATCTGCTAAATTTTCATTGTATGATAATAACGTGTCAAGAACGTTTGTACCTCGATAGAGTTGCTTGCAGTTTGGTAGATGAGACAGTCGCTTATTCCTTATTAGCCCCAGTAAAAGCGAACACATGTAGAAGCGAGGTTCTTGAATGTTCATTTCAAACGAAATAGACAAACGCTAACCACGATTAAAGCAAAGCAATTATTCTTCTGTAACAAACGAAGCTAAATTTAAGAAATGCATTTTAGTCTCATGTTGATTACCAATTTTCCAAAAATAACACATCCGACCAAATAAACAAAAACAACCTAATAACGGGAGAAAAGAATATTTCTGTTAAAAACGAAAATACTAATCGAATAATGATGACAATGATCGATCTCAAAATTTAAGATACTAAATATCTTGTGTGCACCTACAGATTGGAGTTTGGAGGGAGAAATCAGCGATCTGAGTTCGAATTCCGCTCGAATCTTTTACGCTCACTTTCGTACCAATATTCTTGGGAACAATAAGAAACAATCTGTTCTCACCACCAGATGTGGGTTAAATAGTAAGGTAGACTAAACTCTCTAGCTGTGTCTGGAAACTAGCCTGGTAGAAGGACAACTCTGAATTCAAAACCCAGGTAACTGGGGCTAAAAGTTGCTTAGACATGAGGTGCCTGTTAAAAAAAAACAAAAAACAACAACAACAAAAAACACGATAGATTTTAATAACTGCGGATGATGCCACTGGATAGTGACTATTTGGCCCAAGGAAATATTTTGAATTATTTTCATTTACCGCTGACTAATTTTGTTTAAGTGAATCATAAGTGTTTCATCTTATCTGAATTTCATCAGTATATACCAAAAACAATGTCTAATATAAAATACTTTTATCAAAACCAGTAATATTAATAAACAAGAAATGAAGGAAAAAAAGCAAATTAATTTTCATGTTTGCTTAGAAGAAAATCAGACATGGCTTTATAATGATAGTGAAAGGCTATATTTTCTAATTATTCGCAAGCGTTATGTCTCGTACGTCACTGAAGTTCTCAGATTTTGAATTTTAAGACTATTCTAGAAAATATCCAGACTAAAACTGAATTAAATTTATGTGGAAGTGATATTGACAACAAACAACTTGTTTCATTGAGGTGGAGGATCAGTAACTGTAGTTTTGACTAAGAGATTCAAAGAAACTAGAACAGTTTGTGTTAAGGCAAAACTGAACAAGCCCAGCTGGGAAGAGAGAGAGAGAGAGAGAGAGTGTGTGTGTGTGTGTGTGTGTGTGAGTGAAAGAGAGAGAGAAAATAAACATCAGTAGACAGAATGAAAAATGTTTTTTGACACCTGATTTGGAATTTATAACAAGCTAGCAGAAAAGTTCTGCAGCATGAACCCCTTTCCTAACTGTAAATTTCTCGCACCTACTACATTACCACTTTTATATTTTTTATTTAAAAAGTTCTGAAATATATTATACCCACCCTCTCTCTTTCTCTCTCTCTCTCTCTGTCTCCCCCATAAATCAAACATTTACATAAAGAAATCTGTAAAACCTCAGCTATCAAGAGGTAGGCAAAGTGATAATTTGTATAAGTCTGTTACTTTCGGGTTTGCTATTACAGAGCAGATGTAATTCTTTGTTTCCCTATATTAAATATAATTTTACCCTTGGTTTTAACTCAACATTTTAAATATATACGTTTTCTATGTCATCATTATTTTTTTATTTTGCTCTCAAAGTTTTAAAATTAAATTTGGTAATAGATCACATCCATGTCGGCAAGAGAGAATTTTCGATATAAAATGTCAAATATAATTTTAATTCGAATATTGTTGGATTTTTATTCTTCATTTTTTTTTATCCACCTCGCTTTCTAATAAAAGTGTTAAATATCAAATAAAATTAAGATGAAAGAAAAACCATGAAATAGGTTCAATATAATTTTACAAAAAACATATATACTGGTCACTTTTAAGCACTTATCTTTCTTTTCTTGTTCACTGGTAATGAAAATTCGATTCATTACAAAAATTCTAAAGAAATAAAACCGTTGCTAGATCGAAAACTGACTTCAAATTCTTAAACTAAATGGAATTTGCTGGTGACAAATTATCTTATGGAATTCAGAAGCAAGGTTTATTTGAAATGTTTATCACTTGGACAAACTGTTAGTAAATAAAGAAACAGGAAGTGATTTTTACTTAATTTACTTAATTTTAATTTATTAAAAAGTACAGAATAGGATTGGAGATTTTGTTCTATAACAAAATTTGCAGACGAAAATGGAAACAGAATTCATTCAATGTACACTGTATTCCTTAAACTTCTCACATTTCGACTCTCATTTTTTTTCATTTAATTCAACTTTCTCTGGCTGGTTCGTGGTTCCAAGTATTTCAATATAAATCTTCTATAAAATTGAATGGATTTCAAATCAGAATCGCTCTTTTTCTATGTCAGGAAAATAACGAAAGTTCATCTGAAATTTAAAAATATGCTTTGATAACTAAATTAGGATGATTCTAGTGTAATAAGAACATATGAGTGTTTGAAATTATAAAGGATTTCAGTAGAAAATATGAGATGTATGAGAAAACTAGCATCATCAAAAACAAATTGTCATTTTAAAAGCAATGGAACAAATGATGAAGATCCCTACGGCAAAGAAGAAATTAAATTCTTGGATACGAGATAAAGCCGACGACAATACAGTATATGTCGTTATCTCTGTGTTTATATGTGGGTGATAATAATAATAATAATAATAATAATAATAATAATAATAATAATAACAGACAGAGATCAGCTCCCCAAAATCCATATGACGAATTCCAACAAGCACATCGTGAAAATATACAACTCTGCTCTGGAAACATTGTTAACAGAGAAACCACCGGGAAACATCACAGAAGTTAACTACGTCATATACGCAACAGCTTTAGCAGCGACTCGGAAGCTTGGGGTCAAGACAATAAATAAAATTAGCAGACCCAGAGAACCAGCTTGGAAAACAAAACTGATACGAGAGATAAAACAAATCAGATGTGAGCTTTCTATATTAGATGAGCTCACCAGAAACCCTATTTCCACACGTAAGTGCAAAAAAGATCAAGCGGAAATATAACATTTAATCCCTAATTGACATTCTATCAATCAAGGAAATGCTGAAGCAGAAACTTCAGCTAAAGGCACAGAGAACAAGACGATACGAAAAACGTTGTAGGTTCTATCGCCAAAATAAAATATTCCGAATGGATCTTAAGAAATTTTACAGGGAAATTGGAAAAACACCTATACATGTCGAAAGGCCACCATCGATTGATAATGTACAGACATTTTGGGAAAATATTTGGAGCAACCCAAAGGAATATAACCCAAATGCAGAATGGATCCGGCGTGAAGAAGAACGAATGCTGGATACACCTCTGCAAGAAAGGGAAAATATATCCACAGATGATGTTAGGCAAGCTCTAACGAAATCCCAAAAATGGAAATCCCCAGGAAATGACAAGTTGCCCAATTTCTGGCTTATCATCTCTCATCTATCCATGAAATTCTTGCAAAAACATTATCAACGCTTGTAAATAATCCCAATAAAATCCCGGAATGGATTACTGAAGGTATTACGTACCTCATACCAAAAACAACTGAAACAGACAACCCAAAAAATTATAGACCGATAACACGTCTCTCCACAACGTATAAGTTGATCACGTCTGTACTGACGAACCGTACTTATTCCTTTTTCGGATGCAGAAGAGGTTCATATGGCTGCAAAGATCAACTACTGATAAATAAAATGATCCTGGAAAATTGCAGGAGACGACGTAGAAATCTTAGCGCAGCGTCGATTGTTTATCGTAAAGCCTTTGATAGTGTTCCACATTCTTGGATCCTTAAGACTTTGGAAATGTACAAAGTCTCCCCTGTCGTAGTAAATTTCCTTAAGCACAGCATGGGAATGTGGAATACCAAACTATACCTTAGTCACACCGGGGGCACTGCCATATCCAACCGTCTGAATATCCGACGTGGAATCTTTCAAGGAGACTCTCTGTCACCCCTTCTGTTTTGTTTATCCTTAATCCTTCTTACACATGAACTGAACAACAGTAGCTATGATTACAAAATAAATAAGAAAATATTCAATCACCTACTCTACATGGATGATCTTAAACTCTTTGCCAAAGACGACAATGAGTTGAAAGGCCTCCTCAATATTGTAAAATACTTCAGTGATGACATAGGTATGGACTTCGGATTAGATAAATGTGCAAAAGTAACATTCAAGAAAGGTAGAATTACAGAAACACCCTTAATAGATTTAGATATTGTCACAATGATTAAAGAACTGGAGCATGATGAAGCTTAAAAGTAAGTATAGGAATTAGCGAAGGAGATGGCGCACAACACTCCCAAATGAAGGAGAAAATAAGAAAAGAGTACTACAGGCGTGTACGTCTGGTACTAAATACTGAGCTAAACTCAAAAAACAGAATATCAGCCATAAACACATTGGTTGTCCCTGTGGTGCAATACAGCTTTAATGTCCTTAATTGGACCATAGCTGAAATTAAGCGAATGGACGCCAAAGCTGATGTTGATCGTCTGTATGTGCCCAGGTCCGAAGGAGGCAGAGGATTAGTTCAACTAGAACTGTCCTACAAAACTACAACAATTGGCCTCCAAAGATACTTGGAAGCTACAGAAGACTGGATGATGGTATGCGTCAAGGAACATGAAAGTAGTAAGCGTCTTTACTCCGTAATAAAAGAATCCAACAAATTCAAAATGGAGTTTCAAATGAGCGTAGAGATGCAAGTACAGCACAATACACCGGCTGAAACTGCAAAATACTTAAAAAAAAAAAGACAGCAAAGGCCAATGCAACCGACCAGATACAGAAGCGATGGCAAGATAAACCGCTTTATGGCCAATACTCTGCCCGTACCAAACAAGCTGACGTAGACAAAACCCGTACCCATCAGTGGCTACGTAGTGCAGGGTTGAAAGCTGAAACTGAAGGTTTTATCCTTGCTGCACAGGACCAATGTTTGCTAACTAGGAATTATCAAGCACATATACTAAAATATTGTGTCAGCCCAAAATTCAGATTCTGTGATAAATATCCAGAAACGATTGATCATCTTGTATAAGGTTGCACGATATTGGCATCCACTGAATATAAAACACGGCATGACAGAGTGGGCCAATATCTGCACTGAAAAATCTGCAACTTCTACGGGAAGGAAACTGAAAGAAAATGGTATGAACACCACACAAACCCGGTTACGGAGATAGGACCTGTTACAATTCTACGGGACTACACAATACACACTGACAGAACAATCAAGGCCAACCGACCAGATATTGTTATTAAAGACCACAAACAAAAACGATGCCTCCTTATTGATATGGCATTCCCTGCTGACTGCAATGTATCTTTGAAGATATTCAAAAAGTTGTCAAAGTACAAGGACCTTGAAATAGAAATCTCGAAAATGTGGCATATGGGAACATCAACAATCCCTGTTGTAGTTGGAGCCCTAGAACGGGTTGGAAAAGATTGCAGTAGACTAATTGAAGGGATTCCTGGAAGTCCATGCTTCAAGGAGATACAAAAGATTTTCCTGACAAATACAGCCCACACTTTACGAAGGGCTTTATCTAGGTAATATATATATATATATATATATATTTTTTGTCAGAGGAAAGTGTCATGATGCTATTTCTAACCTTAGTTCCCTGGGCGAGACCCGGAAAGAAATGTGTAAACGCCAGAAATCAAAGAAAATAATAATAATAATAATAATAATAATAATATATATATATATATATATATATATATATATATATATATATAAAAACAGATTCATCTACTGATAAACAGGTTAATTTATCATTGCTTTACTTTTGAAATCAGCATTTCGGTTGAAATTTTCTCTACAATCTGTTATGATACATAAATCTGAAATATGCTCGCAGACAAGCAACTTTGCCAGATGTTAAAACGTCATTACCGAAATAAACCATTTCCCAATATATTGGATAATTATGTACTCTAACACCTTTCTTTCATTGAATTTAAGGCCTCGAGATATCGGGCAATCCTAAAGAAAAACGTTCGCTTACACGCAAAACAATGGAAAGTGTTTCACCGTTAGCGGTGACACATGTTAATTCAGTAATGGTTAATATAAATAGGATTTTCAGTTAAAATATATTCTTAAGTTTCTAATTATTCGCTGTCAATGTCTGACGTTTTGGGAGTTTGACCGGCATGGCAGGTTTCAGTTATGGAGTAAAAATTCCTTGGAGAGATATAAAAGATCAGAAAATTTATTTATGCCTGGAAGGTACTATTTGCTTTGATACATTGATAAATACTTATTTACTTAGAGATAGATAGATAGATAGATAGATAGATAGATAGATAGATAGCCAGACTAAGCAAAATATAAACACTTCAAATAGAATGTAATGAATCTATGCTCGTTGAACTCAGACGATACAAAAAATGAAAACGATTTGTAATGTGAGCAATTTCCCTTCAAACCATTTTGGTCAGATTTTAGTCGAGCGTAACAAATGAGAATAGTGTATCGAGACAAAAAAAAAAAGAAATGAAAAGAAACCAACTAAAAAATAGAAGCGGAGTTTAGAGGGAAATAACTGAATGAAAGAAAAAACGAAAATAAAACAAATGTCAAGCAAAATTAAGGTAACTATACGTGAAAAATGAAAAAGAAAGAGCAAAGAACGTAAAAATACGTAGATAATAAATATAAACAGAAAGAAAGAGAAAATAAATGAATAGAAAAGTGAATAAAATAAAGTCGGGCAGTGACGAGAAGAACAAATATAGGTCAATTATATAATCAAGTTTGAATAACGAAAGAAAAGTAGAATAGGAAAAATAAAAGACTGAACGTTTTGTGATAAAATTGAGTAAAATGATAGTTAAGTATCAATCATTACAGCTTAGCCTTTCCCTTACAGCTGTAAATATTTTTTTTCATGTGCCATCCACTTTAACGTAAAATTCAAGATATAACTTAACAGAATGAAACTGAGCGTTTTGGCGCGAAATCAAGAACGTTGAAGAGGGCAAACCAAACTCCGGAACGGATAATATTGGATGAATAATCTAAAGACATTGCAAAATAAATAAATAAATAATGAATATAAAAACACAGAGAAAAGCATATACAAATAAAAAAAGAAAAAAAATTAAAAAATTATTGAGAAAAAATTGCGGGAAATACAAATTCTGTAAATCTAAATTACATCTAGATTGCACTTTGTGAGAGGTAGCCATATTGTGTTTGAGATGTAAAAGAAAGATAGAAAGAAAGAAAGAAAGAGAAAAGGAAAGAAGTAAACGTGATGGAGAGAGAGAGACACACACACACACACACACACAAAAATGCGCTTTTTGTAATTAATTTCACAAGTTTTATTCAATTTATTTGACACTCTGATGAAGCATTTAACTCTTCTTTTTAAAATTCAATTATTTTCTTTAACAAAATTTTGGTTGCGATTTGAGGAAGAATTTACCTTTGGTAAAGATTCATTGATTGATGGTAGATGCTGACTTAGTTTAGTTTCGTCTGACTAAGGGTCATCTTAAGCAAGGAACTAATTAATGTAAGTCTCTGAAGAGATTACGAAGAGATCCAGTTGGTTTTATTAAATCAAGATAAAACTACATTTTAAGAGAGGGAACTGAAAACTTCTCAGCCTGACCAAGAAGGTATTCCAAAATAAATACCGATGTTTGTTCATTTGCTTAGATTTTGCGAAATAAATCGTTCTGATTTTTATTTAACCCGTTCTGAGCTCAATGGTTAAGCTTCATCAAAATTATTTCCTTGGAAGATAAATGTAGTGTTAATGTTTAAAGTCATGTGAATTAATCTGAAAGTAGGCGTTTATGAGAAGTACCGTTTTACACTGAAATAACTGCAGACAATTCCTGCATTAAGGTTCATACGTTATGGCTTCAGCTAAAATAAAATGTAAATAAATAAAACCAAAACTGAACTGTGAAATTTTAGATGAATTTCAAATTACTTTTCTTATTTCATTTTTCTTATCTCTTTTCTTTAGTAGGTTCATCTCATTACTTGCCCAATATAAAAACCCATTGATAAAAATTTTAAAAATTCGCGATCAGTCTGTTTTACATCCTATTTTAATTGTCCCTCTCTTCGTTAGTACGCGCGAACATTACGCCCTGCCAATACCTCAAATAATGGACGATTCTGTTTGGAATGCGTGGAAAGAGGGGAAAAGACACTACATGTTTTCAGTGAGAAAATGAAAGAAAGAAAGAAAGAAGAAAGGAAAAATAAATAAATAAAGAAGGGAAGAGGGAAGAGAGAAGTGGAGAGAAAGCATTAGATTAGATAAGAGCAAGTACTACACGTTGGTCGGCGACAGTCTTTTTAATGCACAGTTTTCATGGCACACGCAATCTTCATGGCATCGTCCTAATCCAACAGCGTCGTTTCATCTTACTGCCATATCAAGTTGAAACACCGATTCTCATCCGATCATCAGCGACATTGAGCCTAGTCAGCACCTAGATGGGTGACCGCTTGAGAATACCAGAGACTGTAAGCATTGGGGCGGCGGATTGTATAACGGATAACATTTCGGAATGAGAAATCGGAGAACGAAGTTCGGATTCCAGTCGAGTTCGTTAGAGTCCCTAACGCGCAAATACTATTGGGAAAAGTATGAAGCCATCTATTCTCCCTCAAACTGAGTAAATATCAGGATAGACTGAGCCTCATAGCCATGGTTGGCAACTTGCCTAGGAGAAGGATAAGTATGAATACACAACACATTGGATGAGCTTATTACAGGAGCCAAAGGCTAGCATGCAGCTGGGAAATAGAAAACTTCTATTAAAAAAGCCTGTGATTATAGCATCATCTGGAATGTGGCGCACGGTGCATCGGTACAAGATATGGCACTGTGATGGGGAGAATGTGCATATGTGGCACCATTTACCGAGGCAAAAAAAAAAGAAAAGAAAAGAAAAGAAAGAGAGGAAGGAAAGAAAGGAAAAGAGGGGCGAGACCCAAAGCGTGGATGATAAGTAGGACACCCACGGCTATGGATAAAGGATATTTTGATAAGTAACAAATGGCGAAGAGTGTCATTACAATGGCAGGGAAATTCTGAGTGGATAAAGGAATCGGATGTGTTCTGGCGACGGGCTGGTATTATCGGGGATACATAAACAAACCGCTAATGCGGGAAGACATCTGATTAAGCAAACCACAGACCGACTAGCCAAAGAAAAAATCCAATTGAAAAATGTTATTTTGATAATTGACATAAAACAGGTGAACTACAGGGCTTTGGATAGATATGAAAAATTAATTGTGTCAAAACCGCATACAAGGTGACGACTGACGGTTTTCTTTCAACAGAACATCTTTAGCCTGCGATAATAAAACTATGTTATCAGAAATGTGCGCCAAAGAATGAATGGAACCATGGAAATGTTTTTTTTCCGAGGCGATGGACGATTGTGTTGTGTCAAATAGACCACCCATTCTGATAATTAGCGATAAGATGACTGACGAAGTCAAGGTGAGAACAAGAGTTACGACCACCACCGATCGCATTGTTCTAATTGCAACCAGAGAAAATGAGAGCTGCGATTAAAAGAAAGAAAAGGAAAAGAAAAAGATAATTTTTTTATTAAGCAAGATATTTTTTTTCCTGAAACAAAGCCCGCGGAATCGCACAGGCTCGGCTAGACATCATTGGCCGAGTGGTGATCACGTGACGCAAGGAGGAAACTGTCGCCGCCCATCTAGAGGATGGGTATGAGAGGTTGCTACGAAGAAGTGGGGAGGGCAGTTCAAGCCCCTCTGAAGTATGGTGAGAAGGTGGGAGTAAGAGAGGGCTCCCAAAAATGGAAAGAAGTGGAAAATTCCTAACCAAAAATAAGAGAAGTGATAGGTATTTAGAATTATCGAGGAACCCCCGGCGCCGACAAACCCACCCCGGTTTTGGTCGGCGTCTATATAAGCAAGGCCGCAGCGAGCAGAAATCATTTCAGTTTAGTTCGAGTTTAGTTCCAGTTCGAGTTTTAGTTCCAGCAGACAGTTCCAGCAGAGAGTTCCAGCCTCGCATTGGCTGACCAAGATTCTCGCAAATTCCGGACTCCTCTTCAATCCAAGAACAATTATTTTGAAGAGCGACTTAGATCCAGACCACCAAAATAAGTATTTTTCGACTTTCGCCGGAAGACACACCGAAAAACCAATTTCTTAAAGAGCAAACAACTTGAAGTGTTAAAACTCGCCTAACGGAAAACAACGTGTCACAATCCATAGAACGGGTCGGGAGATAGATGCAGTCCTATGTATCGAACAACTAGACATAAAGTTTGTTATCCTTTTTTTTTTTGATACCTTGAACTTTTGAGTTATCATTTTATTTTATTTTATGCATATTTGTGCGGTGTCACCCCCGTTTGAACCCGATTTGCATTACGGCCCCAACTACTGATTGATTTCGTCTGCCTAAGATCAATTCACAACGTGGGTAGGCAGACTGGAGAACTATGCAGTTACTTTGGTAACCAGACGTTAGAAGCGAGTTGGGAACGACGAGGCTGATATCGAATCTAACCAGATTCCCATCCGAATCACCAAAAGGTTAGAACGTCACATTTGGGTGCCGCGACCGATACCAAGCCAGTTGGTCGTCACAGGACGAGACAACACGACTGACGCGACAGGCGGACGTCACGTTTGGAGCGGCGACACCCGAACGAAGCAGCGAGGAG
Organism: Acanthosepion pharaonis; assembly: GCA_903632075.3. Taxonomy (NCBI): domain Eukaryota; kingdom Metazoa; phylum Mollusca; class Cephalopoda; order Sepiida; family Sepiidae; genus Acanthosepion; species Acanthosepion pharaonis. The sequence continues at coordinate 3,331,732 of CAHIKZ030004156.1, forward strand.
CGAGCGAAGGCTGTGTTTAGGGACGTCACACATAGTAGGGCAAATTCAGTTGACCACTTTAAATAATTCTCTTGTGAGTTATTTAAGAAGTAAGTGGGTACAAATAAAAAGATTTGAAATTGAGAACTTTTCCTTTTCACTGAAACAGACGTTAGACTCTTATATATTCCCTTCTTTGTTTCTTTCTTTTATTTTCTCACTGAGAAAGTAGCGTCTCTAAAATGTCTTTCCGCTCGATCAAAACGGAATAGTCTATTATTTATAAGGCATTGGCAGGCTACTTTGAGTCTCGAAACTGACTCATAAACTATTCGATTCACAAGATATGAATGGACATAGAGTATTCTAATTTCTCCACAACTAAATATTCATGATGTAATTCAATGTGATATACTTGGCTGCAACAAATCGGACAGCGATTTCTGACCACTCCCCTTTTAACGTCCACATACGATAAAACTTCAGAAATATTGCAGGTAACATCCAAAGATAAACTTGTTCATAAATTGAGACTATATCTGAAATAATTTGGAGTCGTTTGTCATTTCTTTTGATATCAGAAATCAAATAATGATTTCAATTATCATAATTATCTGCTTGATCGGGAAATTTCTTTATCTTCTGTAAATTTGTTCCTTTCATTTCGATCCCAAAATGCTCATTCTTTTAGAATGATGCTAATATGCCTATTGCCTTCTAATATTTTTTATTCTCTTTTACGACAATGTACTGTCTATTTAAACTTTATGTCAGAATGAATCTCTTGATATGAAATGCTATATTGAACATTACGAGTTTTCAAGGAAATTTTTCAAGAAACTATTAACGCTAATGATCTGTAGAACTTGGAGTCGCAGTGTAAGATAAAATGTAAATCGGAAAGGCTAGTATAAAAAAAAAGGTTCGACGGCGCTGGGAAGATAATGATTGAGTCAGAGACATACGGAATATGGCAGAAAACAATTCTTGTGGCAAAGAAGAAGATATCTGTCGAATCGATGGAAACCTTAAGAAATAGGCTCTCCGTAATTTGGCAATGCGTAGAAGATTTGGATGGGGGGTGGAAAAGTAGGTTCAAGTGGATTGGCAGGATTTGTGAAGAAGATTAGAAAGGAAAAGGGAAAGTAAAGTCGGGGTTGAAGAGAATACGCAAATGAGGATGGGAAAGGGGTTGCGCTGCATAAGGGCCCCAAGCAGTTTTTAAATGTTGTGGGTTTTATGTGAAAAGTGGAGCGGGTGGGAAAGGAGTGGGAAGGAAGACGTTGAGGAAGGGAAGGTTAGGAGGGAGGGAGGAAGGAAGGAATAAAGGAGGGAATGAAGAAAAGGATGGTAAGGAAGGAAGGAGATGAGAAAAGGTACGAAAGAATGATGGAACTAAAGTTAAGGGAGAAGAAAAGGTAGAATGAACAAAAGAAATAAAAATGAAAGGAAGAAATAAGGAATAGATGAAGAAAAATAATCTGAACAGGGAACACAGATAAAGTTAATGGAAGAGTGAAAGAAAAATATCGAGAAGAATAAAAGAATTGAAGACAGGAAGAAAAAAATGATAAAAGAAAATGAGCGATGTAAGAAGAAAAGAAAACGATTGGAGGAAAGAAAGAAAAGCGGAAGGAAAGGAGGAATGAAGCAAGTAAAGAAAGAAGAAGTAGGAATGATAGGGGGAAAGTGAAAAGGAAAAAGATAAAAAAAAGAAAAATCGGGCAAAATTGAAATAAAAAGACTAAAAGCAGAGCCAAAAATGAAAGAAAAAAACGATGTAATGAAAGAAAGAAATTAGAAATCAATCAACAACGAAAAGTTGAAGAAATAGAAGGAGGAAAAGAATTAAGCGAAAGACGAATGAAAGCAAGGAAAAAATGAAAGGAGTATCATGTAAGATGGAACGAAGGAAATTAAAAAGAATATGGTGATAAAAGAAAGAAGGAAAATAAACTGAAAAGAAAACAAAAGCAGAAGGAAATGATGAAAAACAAATAAATGAAAATAAGAAACAATGAATGAGATTGTGAAAAATGTTAAAATAATTTACAGATAAAGGAATTAAATAAAAAAATGAAAAAAAAGAATGCAAAAAACAAAAAGAACGAATTATTGAATAAAAAAATGAATGAAAGAAAGGAAGAGAAAAGAGAAGAAAAGAGAAAATGTTTGTATTGCACAAAGATGATTAGGGTAAAAATGACGATAAAAAGACAGAAATATACTAGTGAGTTAATAAAGCAAAAAGAAATGAAGGAAGGCGGTATTTAAGGCGATTATGAAAGAAATCGAGAATATAGATCCGATAGAAATGATCATATTTTTATGAGGGATATTAGCAATTGAATATAAGATGTTTAGGAATGTTATGAACGTCTCTTATTTTTGCACACGGAGATGTATAGCAAACTTGGTGGATAAAGCAGTTGAGTATTTTCCAGTTGTGTCGTAGGTCGAGCCCAACTATGCTAACAGATTTCGAATGGTGATTTTTCAGTAGGTGTTGTAAAAAGGTTTCCGGGATTGGAAAATTGTTACCTCAGAATTTTTAACTATTAATTATAAAAAAAATATTAGGATTTGTGCATCTCTTTACGTAAATCTATTTTGGGCCAAGTGTTAAATTTATGTAAGTACTATAGTACACTTCAGAATGACGGGATTATTTTCATTGTAAACGACACTTCTGGCTAGGAATAGAGTACGTGTGAGCTCGTCAGGGAATCAAAGTTAAGCTCTTTGTTAATTCTGTATTGAAACGCACACACATTTCCGTTCGATTGTGTTCGGTAGCCCAATAGTAGCTTGTCAATTTAAATGTAAAAGAAGCGATTACAAATTTTGGAAACCCTTCACATCAGATGATAGTCTTCGTGTTTGATTGTTTTGAGTTCTAATTGTTTATTTACTAATTTGTGTTGACCTGGAAAGGTAATTATACCTATTTTATCATTCAGAAAGACTTTACAGTTTTTGCATTGATTGTTATTGGCTGAAGCTATTTTTCTTATTTTCCATTATATTTTTGTGTGATTTGTCATAATGAAAATAATGTATAAGTAGACAAATTTAATAAATAATAAACAAATTAACAAAATACGGATGTACACATAGACACAAGTAAATGAAATACTAATAATCAACAACTAAAGTAATCAATAATATCTCGTAAAAAAGTTAACAAACAATACTATCAAATAACCACAAAATCGAATTCGAATCCACAATATATTTCTTCTCAATATTCTCTTGAATAATTTGGAACATAATCGTTAAGTTTATGGTTAGTGTTAACCTTAACCCAATAACCGATAGGATAACACATTAGACCTACACATAATGCACAATTGACCAGCGTATATAAACAGTCGAAGGACAACACAACGCACATGGCCTTCAGATTGCGTTTAAATATGAATCAGGCTCTCAGCACTGGGTGTTGATAACAATGTCTACTCAGAAGATAATATACCTCCTCCATATAGTGTTAAAGGTAATGTTCTGCCAGGTTTTGTAATGTTTGCACGTATATAAAATATACAAAATTTATAAGAAGCACCCACATTTCATAAATATCCACACCAAATGAGAGAGAAAGATAATGACATCAAATGATGAAATTGCCTCTACTAATATATATATATATATATATATATATATATATATATATATATATATATATATATATATATATTCTTATATATATAAAGGTTTTAAAGATAATACTAAGAATGACTATGAAAGTCTTTTCCTGGAAGCTGAGGAAAATATGGTATAAGATAATTCCAATTTAGATGCATTTACAACTGTTCTCTAAACATTATAAGTAGAACAGTGGGAAGTTGGAAATCTGAGAAAGAACTAAAACTGAAACAATATTGCAGAAGGTATTGATAAAAGTGCTGGAGATTTGAAGGGACTTATTGTCATTCACTCCCCAGTTATAACCACCAAACATGGAAATTCATGAATTTGTTAAATTTCGCCATCGCTCTTCTTCAAGTCTGATTTATTTCCATCATAGGAAATCTTGTGAAAAAGTCCATTTGAGGTTTTTCAAAATTTCTGATAGATTTGAAAAGGCCGAAATGTAGACATAAAAATGAACTCGAAATCATTTAGTCATTTTGAACTGGTTCCACTTACATTTTGTCAGTTTTTTTTTCTAAATTGTATTTTGATCTTTTGCATCAAAAGATCAATATTATCTTCACTGTTAATTACTCTATTCTTTCAGATTTACATTGTTTTATTTTCTTTTTTTTCTTACAACTATTCACTCGTGATTTGCTGTATATATTTTCTGATATAGCCAGATGTTTATCTGATTATATCAGAAAATTTTGAACATAGCCTTTTATTATGTTCGGGTGTCGCGACTATATTGTTTTTCATTCTTAGTTTTCTGCCACGTCTAGTATTCTTCTGAAGAATTATTCAGTCTTGTTAATTTTCTCCTTGTAGTACATCTCTGATTTCTTCACTGAACAACCTCTGCTCTGCACTGGTTGAACTCGCGACTTTTAATAATTGTAGACGAACTTACCAGAATATTTATCCGAAACATTAATACTTTGAAAGAATCGTGATGAACCATAGAATAGAATAAAAACTTCTAGGGTGTTGATTAGCTCCATAATGATTGGCGCACTTAGAATACATTGAAGACATTTGCGAAATTTCAGGAGGAATTGCTCATCATAGAAAAGATTGAAAGCTTCTACAGAATTGCTATTCTAAAAGCAGCAAGAATAATGAAAAGAAGGCAGGTGTTTTGAAGAGGCTTGCTATTACTTGATCCCTACAAAAAACTGCCAGATCTTATTGGGAAGGAAATAAAAATTAGAAAGTATACTTGTATGGTAATAAAAAGTTTGAAATTACTGAAGAATATAAAAACATAAAATTCAAAGTCAACTAATTAAATAAAAGAAACAGAATTTCTCAGACGCTATTGGAATCAATTTTTATTGATATTTCAAGAATAAAAATAAGTAAAAACGTAAAATTGCTGAATTTAAAAACATGAGCTGCAGGGAATAAATTATGGTTATAAAAATGCAAAAGAATTTCTATAATTTACAAAGAAACTAACGGAAAATTATGAAGTGACTATGCAAATAGTACGTCCAACAACTGCATAGCTCACTGATGCTAGAAATAATTTCTAAATCAACAACAAAAAAACAAGATGACTATTATACAAAAGCGAGGCCTAAAATTTCAAAAGCAAAAATAATTGCAGACCGATAACTTGCCTGCTTTTGATGCTGTCATTCCTAATAAGATAATTTAACGAAGAGAACATAACATTTTCCTATTAGTAGAAGACATAAGACTTCCACCTAAGAATTAAAGACGCAGAAACGGTGTCATTTCTTCCCTAATGAATTGATAAAACTCTGAAAGAAATAAAACGAAAGAAGAAAATATCTGCAGATTGACTGCGTTAAGACCTGACTGCAGAGAGCGAGATTTCACAATAAGAAATACGATCGAGATAGCAGAATATCAAATTTAAGCAAGAAAAAAAAGAAATTGTCAATGGAAGAAAGAAAATTTTTCATTCTCCCATTGAAAACAATTTTGGCTTGACAATGCAAATGAACTAAGCATGATCAATTCAAAATTGTTTACATAATTCTTAATGATTTACCATTCTTAACCTCTTATATAATATTTTAATACTCATTTTATGTTAGTCATGGAAATTATTAAGATACAAAACAAATTAACATACAGACATTGTCAATTTAATTCAACCTTTTAAAACAAATTCAGTACGGCCTAAATATATTTTAAAATGTTATATATATATATATATATATATATATATATATATATATATATATATATATATATATATATATATATATATACATACATACATAGATATATACCCTTGGGAAAGGTATGAATCCTCTTACTCTCCCTCCAGCTATAGGTAAAATAGCAGGACAGACTGGGTTCTATAGCCTTGGATGGCAACTGGTCTAGGAGAAGGACAACACTGAATTCAAAACCTGCGGAGGGTCGTTTGGGAACCTTGTGGCATTCGGAGCACCAGGTCTCTGTATTCGGCCCATCAAAGAGTGTGGATGGTCCTGCACGAGGCCTTCACCACTATAATCAAATCTCATGTGCCGGTGTCGGGCTGTCGGTTTCCTGGAAACTGATCTGCTTGACCCTCATACGTCGAATCTCGACGGGAGAGTCGATTATATATATATATATATATATATATATATGTGTGTGTGTGTGTGTGTGTGTGTGTCACAAATTGGACACTGAGGAAAACATCAGGAGGCAGCAGTCTGTTTCATTCTTGAACGCGATCTTCGCGCGCTGATCTCAGTGTTCAATTTGACATTTACATACGCTCTATTTTTGTTGCTGAGCACTTTTACTCCATGAATATAGCATGCCTATATATTTATCATTATATATATATATATTTATCATTATATATATATATATATATATATATATATATATATATATATATATTATATATATATATATATATATTTATCATTATATATATATATATATTTATCATTATATATATATATATATATATATATATATATATATATATATGTATGTGTGTGTGTGTGTGTGTGCGTGTTTGTGCGTGTGTCGATTGAATTATACGAATATATGATTCCTTAGCCCCTCCGGCAGTGGGAGAGTGATTCAAAATTGGGTGTCATTTAGATGTTAGCGGGAAATCAGCATCTTTGGGGGAAAAAATATTGTATTAAAGAAAATTATGCCATTAATAAGAAGAAAGATTGGAAAATTGTTTTCATTTTATAGAAACAAGAGATTTTTTTAAAAAGTCCTAGTGTGAAAATTTGCTTCCCTGTAAAAATTTGTAAAAAATATCGCAATAATTTGCATTAAGTAATTATAAAGGGAAAAACACTTGGACAAAATATATATAAAAAATTAGTAGTTAATAAATATAAATAAAACTTTCAATACTTATTACTGAAAGATTTTAAATTAAATTTCTAAAATTATTTCTTAAATAATTTAAGATTCCACTTTTTTAAAAAAATAGTTATTTCTCATGTAATTACAGGAACATCTCCCTGTGATGAAGAAGTCGAATGAACATGAGTAAACCTTCTGCCGATGTCTGTGGTACTGGAGTTAAGCATAAAGTGTAGCCATTATTTTGATATGCCTTACTTTAAACTCTACTAATTCAACAAAGTGATTCGGTACTTGTCTGAATCGAATTTTGATGGATTATTGATGTTTAGTTTGAATAGTTTGGTTCCTTATATCAGTTTCTGTTCATATCTATTTCACGCTTTCTCACAATATGCGCGCACACAAATACACACACACACAGAGCAAAGTTTGCAACACTGCTTAGCAAATGAAAAACAAACACAAAAATAAAAAAATAACTAGAATTTTTTTCTCCTCAATATTTTCTTTTCTGATGAATTTAAATATAACGTGAACTATGTTAATTAGAAACGTTTACAATTTGAAAATGTTTCATTATATTTAAGCTTCATCTGAAATTTTGTCAATCGGTTATGGAACAAAAAGTTCCGTTAACTTGAGTTCTGTGTTGTTTGTTTGTTGGTCAGATACGCTTCACGCAGTTTTGTTTTGGGGTATTAGTTTGTGTGCTCGTGTGAGTCTGTATTCTAGAGAGCATTTTTATGTCTCGTTGCGTGTTTTTATTACTGAAGATTGCACTGAGATAATAACCGTGACTATATGTTTGCGTCGATTCGTATGTTGATTGGTGCCTGCTTGGTGACGTTGGAGTGAAAAGATTAGGTTACATCGACCGTAAGTATTTGGATTATACATTCTTTACTTCAGTGACAAGAAAACATGTGCCTGGCGCATCGGAAGGTATTTATTATTATACTAAATATTTTCTTCTATTATTTATTTTCTTGCATTTGTAGAAGACAAAATGTGAATAAAAAGAGACAAGGGGAAAAACTATTTAGTAGACGCGTTACCAAGGCAATGTAGGGTTTATTATACTGCACGTGTTTATATAAAGTGGCGAGGATGTTATTGATTTTTCAAGGCTTATAAATTTGAGAATGTTCATGAATTTTCATCTGGTGGTTGAAAGGTCAGTCAAAGCATTTGGGGGTGGGTACAAAGTATCCTAATTCAAAGCCTTGGGGAAAAGTAAAGTGAGCGTAATACTCAATATTTTTCTTTTTTATATGAATATTGTTTGGATTGTGATTAGATTGTTATGGTATGAGGTAGACGTTTGTTTGTGATCTGCATCTTCAAAAGTTGAAGTGAAGGATTTAAACATTTTCGTTTGATTTTTTAACATCTTTCTTGTTGTGTATGTTGAGTTTGGAAAGTAGTAATTCCTTTCAGGTAAGGTGTGATTAACCTTCTGTCCATACATTCCAAAACTTTCAACATTCTCATCAATTTATCCATATCATCTACTATCCAAACAATTTATTCCACCTAAACGACATCCAGATAGTCACATCTTCCAAAAACCGTTACGGATACGACCAGAACTAAAAACATCCATAACAATAATAATTAAGAATAAGGCATATATAAATTAATTGCCAAAACTGTGCTTCACAATACATTGGGAAAACAAGCAGAAATTTGAAACAACGTATCTATGAGCACAAAAAGGGACCTCACACATAACAATTTAACAAATGCATTAGTCATACTCAGGAATAAATTCGAGCACAATTTTGATTTAAAAAATGCCACACTCGTCAGAAAAGAAAATAATTTAACCAGAAGGAAAATATTCGAGAGTTCCGTCATCGAATCTTATCAAAATATATATCTACGTCCTGGTTTTTTTTCGCAATCCCACCTTTCTTGAAAGAATTACTAATTTCCCAAGCCAACATACATAACAACAAATATGTTTAAAATCAAAAGAAAACGGTTAAATCCATCACTTCAGCTTTTGAAGATGTACAGCACATATGTCAATCTTATACCATAGTAATCTAAACAAACCTAATGTTCATAAAAAATCAATATTACTCGCTCACTTGTTACCAGACTTTGAATTATGACACTTTCTACCCTCCACATGCTTTGACCTTTCAATCACCTGATGGAAATTCATGAACATTCTCAAATTTATAAACCTTCATAAAACAGTAACATCCTCGCCTCTGTATATAAACACGTGAAGCATAATAAATCCTACATTGCCTTGATAAAGTCCCTCAGAGGGCGAAATGCGTCTACTAAGTATAGTTTTTCCTCTTGTCTCTTTTTATTCATACATGTAGGTTCCGTCTACATGTACCAAGATAACGGATGAACATGACTCCAAAAAATATCAATTATTAATTTCAGGTGGCTAATAACATTTCTGTATGCTAATTTCACACTAATTACGAATATTTCCACACTGGAAGACAATTTTGAAAGTCATAAGTTTACGTCAAAGCAAATAAAAAGCTTACGTGGAGAGCGGAAAAGAGTTCCGCTTAATTGTTGAGCAGAGTGAGTGAGTGTGTGTTTGTGTGTGTGTGTGTGTGTGTGAGAGAGAGAGAGAGAGAGAGAGAGAGAGAGAGAGAGAGAGAGAGAGAACGAATTAAAGAAATTGGGAGTAGGTAGTTTCACTAATCTAACGTATTTTTGGATGAGGGTTTGCTGTCTTAAAAAAGATTACATTTTCTCCGGTTTTGCCAACGTTGTCATGGTTGTAAATTGATGGCGTGATCACACAGAGAGCCCATGATATACCGATTGATCAGGAAAGATAGCAATCCCTTTTTAATCAAAACTATTGTTTCGCTATAATTTGTAAAAGTCCCAGTCATTGTATAACATAAAATATCCTTGAGAAATAAATGTCTCCGGTTAAAGATCGATGCATTTCGCTGAATATTTGTCAAAGTTGGATCATGAATGAATTATGGGAGGAATGTGTATTTGAAAAATAATAAATATTTTTTATGTGGGAAAATTCCGTGTAAAAGGCGTGTTTTGGAAATGAGCGAATAAGTAAAAAGGAAAGAGCACTTTGCAGGGATAAGCGTCAAAAAGTATTTATTGAAAGTGTTTTGGTGAAACGAATTAACGAGGTTAGGGTTAGGGATAGGGTTATGGGCAGAGAGAAAAAGTACGAAATTGGATAAAAAGAAAAATGAGATTTAGATGGTGGAAAGAAGAAAGTTATGAGGAATGGAGTGGAACGTGCTGGAATTGGGAATTGAAGAAGAATATTGGAAAATCGAAGAGGTTTGTAGAATGAAGAGAAAGAGATTAGAGGTAAAAGAAGTATTCAGGAGACGATTATAATTGCTGAAAGTGAAGGATTTGGCGGGGAAGTGAAAAAAGAATGGATGAAGAAGGGAAAGAAGGAAGAAAAATAGAGAAAGCGAAAATTAATGAAATAAAAAATAGAAAGATATAACCAAAAACAAGAAGATTGTATGTGGAGAAACATGTGAATAAAAAAAAGAATGAAACGTTGACATTAAGAAAGAAAGAAAAAAAAAAGAAAGAAAGAAAGAAAGAAAGAAAAAAAGAAAGAAAGAAAGGGTTATATGTAAAAATGAAGTCGGATAAGAATCAAGAAAGAAAGAGAGAAAAGAAAATGAATAGGAAAGATACAGAAAAATGAGAGGAAAGGTTCGAAAGCAAGCAGTAGAAGCTGACGAGGAATGCTCTGTGTGAATGTAAAAGCAATGCGTCTTGTGAAATAGGTAAAGAGCTCTTGGCGCCCCGAGCTCCAATATTGCGGTAAAGCCGACACGCTGCTGCGATTGGAGATGGAAGAATCTTGGCGATGGGACGACACTCACGGAAAATCAATCAATACTCGTGTGCCTTGAGGCTTGTGAGCAAGCGACAAGGCACCGAAACGCGTTCGTTCGTCGGCTTAGAATTCCCGGAGCTGGTATTGAGGAAAAGGAACTGCACTTGTTGGTGGATGACGGTGGTGGCGTTATGTACCGGCGGCAAAAAGTAGCTGAACCAGTCAACTGTCTGCGTTGGCCGTTCTCTGAGCATGCGCACCAGCGGTAAAGCTTCTGGGATAACGGTTGCTGAAATTATGGAACAAATATATGCAGACTGATGTCCATATGACGCTGACATAAAAACACGCACACAAACGCATACACATTATCAACAAATTGATGATATTTGGAGTTAAATTCATCATTTAATGTCATTATCTTTCTCTTTCATATTATGTGGGAATGTGTGACATTTGGGCAATTCTTATCAAATGTTTATATTTTATTTGTGTGTGTGTGTGTGTGTACATAGAAATCAACACTGCATAATGATTGTCAATTTTGATAAACTCTAACTTATTTACACGGACTATGCTTCTAAAATCTTTCTCCCCTATTGAACATTAATTCATTATAAATATAGCAAATTTTAAAGGTTATATATATATATATATATATATATATATATATATATATATATATATATATATATATATATATTATGCAAATAAAAAGGCAAGACCAAATTTACCGTTCATGATTAAAAAAAAACACTCGACCGGTATCGCCCTTACTCAACAGAGCTGGAATCGAGGGAATAAATATTACAATATAAAATATAACATACATGTAATGCATTAAATGCGGAATAATTAGATTGAAATAACATCAGCTCTGTTGAGTAAGGGCGAAATAAATGGATACTGAAGTCAATACCCAGTCACAACAGTCGGTTTCATGCTTAAAAGCAATCTTTAGGTATTTCACCACTGTTATATATTTTATTTATCCTTCTGTAAATAGTAATCCCTAATCATTCTAAGGTTTTCATTTATTTATTTACATTGTCTCTAGTATAACGGAAGCTGCAAGAGGTAAACAAAAAAACATTGAAGTAGAATTAATATAACTGATATAATATCAGTACTGGACGTAGTGAGGAGATACAACGCAATAGTAACAGATTGGGTGTTGTAATAGAAAAGATGACAGCCTCAGAAGATAAGTGTAATATATGTCAGTATTTCAATACCGGAAGAAATCAGCAGATCATAAGTCAGCTATAGAAGCTTGATACAAATTAATTCAAACTGCATCGGGAAATTAGCTTAATTATCCTCATAGTTAAGGTCATTGTTAAATTTCTAATTGATAGTTACTAGCAAAATTCGACCGGAAATAGGAACAGAACAGCGTCGCTTTGTTCCTGATACCGGAACAAGAAATGTAGAAAAATGATTCATCTTTCATAAATTACGCAAAGTCATTTGATAAAGTATAACAGTAAAAGCCACTCCAAATATTAAAAAAACTTTATTTAGATATTCGATTGTTCCGTGCTAGCAATAGATACCATATATGGATAAAGAAGTGAATAGACAAAAATAACCAGAGGCGTACCAAAAAGATACGTTTTCTAACAGGATTTATTTGATCTGTACCGCAAGATGTTGCGAAGAGAATTAGAAATCCACTCATGATATTGACGTAAAATATCCCTGTAACATTAGATACAAGGTGTCACTGTTGGTCGCAGCATCAGGAAGAAAAGAACTATTATAAAAAGTTTACCAAGAAAAGCAAGAAGAAAGAACTATGGAGTAATTTTAAGAAGGCAGAATGTGTATGGTTGTCAGAAAAGAAATCGCTGAAAGTGAAAACTACATCAAAATAAAAGAACTACAGAAATGTTAAAATCTGGAGAGGTACTGTTACATTTTCAAACAGGAACTTACAAATAGCAACATCAAAAGAGGAAAAGAAATGTAATTATAGATAATTATTGCCTAAAATATTAAAGTCAACAAAAAATAAGGATAACTTTATTTACATTTGGACTAATGTTCTTATCTTTGTTGGTCTTATCACAACGTTTCGGTTATTGTAGCTAAACATGGACAGAAGAACGAGAACAATCTATCCCCGTTGATTAAATAAAGTGTTCTGTTCGAGATTCCCTAAAGGTTATCCAAATCGATAAGCAACTGAAGAAAGTGCGCAACGTCGGAAGACGCTGTGACTTAAACGTTGTGATAATGACAAGAAAAATGAAGACATTAACCTGAATATAAATTTATACATAATGGTAAATTCGCACAGAATGGATAACATTTTCTATCTTCATTAAATACTTTTATACAGAATTTCTTGAAACAATAAACTTCTGACTATTTTACGATTTTTATTATTTGCTACAAAATGATTCATTTTTTTTATTTCTTTTCCTTAATATCTTGCATCAGAAATATTTCTACATTTTCTTACAATTTTCAATAAATTGTGATCATGTATGTACAAAAATCATTTCACAGAATGTCCTGCTAATTAGGGTTTAGCAGAAATACAGATCAGACAAATTTTAAATTTTAAATGTCGTTATTATTTGGCTATAGTGTAGGTCCCCCTGATTAATTTATTTGCAAATAACTGTAAAATAAATTCTCTAAATGGAAAATAATAACCGCCTTAGAAATAATTTAAGCACAAATTATGAAAAGGGTTTTGAAACTGTAAACTTTTTGTCCTCCCGTTTTTCTTATATATATATATATATATATATATATATATATATATATATATATATATATATATATATGTATCAGAATAAAAATATCCATAACAATAATAATTTTTGAAGCAGGTATGATTAAAATTAAAGATCAGGGTTAACAACTGGTCTCTCCAATATATTGTGGAAATGTATCGAAACGAAGAAAAAAAAGTATCTATAAACACAAAAAGATCCTATACACAACAGTTTATTAAGTGCATTAAAAAAATCAATCTCAACTTTGATCTAAAGAATGCTACACTCATTGAAAGAGAAAGTAAAGTACTTAGACGTAACATTCTTGAGTGCAGCTATCGAATCTTACAACAATATAAATCGGCGCCCCGGATTTTTTCAAATATCTCATTTCCTTAAGCAAATACCCGTTTCACAAAACAACATACATGACTATAAAAAAAATGAACAATAAAAGAAAGCGATTAAATTCATAACATTCTATTATTTAAAATATTTATTTTTAATACATAAATTAATCCAAAACTAATAAAAATAATAATTAGAATATTAATGAAAATAAAAAACAAGATCATTAACTCACTTTTGTTTATTATACATTAAATTACATCTCTTAGCCTCCTCCATAATTTCCTTGACTTTTTAGGTAGCCTGGTCGCAAAATAGAATCCTTATATTTACCTTGATGAAGTCCATCAGAGGACGAAATGCATCCCGGTGAACGACCACAACGAAAAGTTTCATACGTTTTCACGCTAGTCGGAAACTGTTAGCCGATTTGTACATACATGCACTCACCAATAAAATTCACTGCCAAGATGGAAATGCCGAATAATCACCAATATTTGAGGAAAACAATACTAGAAGATCAAAAGCGCGCCTAGAAAGTGATCGATAAATAGTATAACTTCATCAAAAAAGCATAACGACAAAAACAAAAGTAGTGCTCCTTAAAGTCCCTCATATCAAAGCATATAATTTAAATAGAATACAAAGTAAACAACTTCTAAGTGAGTATGCGACAAAGGTAAACTTTAGAAAAAAAAACTCATTGCCATATTAAATAGTTTTGAGTGATCTGTGTTTTACGACTTATCAAACTTTTGCAGATTATTTAAAACCGGAAAATATTATAGATTCTAAGAATTATTTTGTGACAGTAATGATTTAGTAATACAAGTCTTACGAAAATAACACATAGCTAGAAGGAGAATTGATGGATTCATACGCGTTTCCCGAAGATATTTGCACGTAAGTGAATATAATGAAACCGACTGAAACTGAAACTCAGCTCTTTGGTTAACAGTTTCGAATCTTAAGCCTGCACATCCAAGTTTACAGCATCTGGTATTTCCAAGTAGTCACCCATCTAGGTACTGACCGGCGTTGCTTAATTTCGGTGATCGTACGGGAACCGGTCTTTCGACGTGATATAGCCGTAAAGTCCAATGAAACCAACTTCAACGAAGCCAAAAAAGATTTTAAAACAACCTTAAAAGACAGTGGATTTCGGCAACTATCACATATTCACAATACTCAGCAAAGAAAAAAAAAATAAATAAAAATAAAATAAATAAAGTTAACAGGAAAAGAAACATCATATGGTTTAACCCATCTTACAACAAAAACGTAAAATTAGTGGAGATACTTAAATTGAATATATGAATATTTTTCCAATTTTTGTTTTAAACGTAGGAAAAATATTCATATATTCAATAAGGTATCTCCACTAATTCGTCGGAAAAGAGCATACTATGATGAAAAAGGCACCAAACTTGATGAGAAAATAATGTCTAAATGTTTATGTTATTAAGAGGAGAAAGGGAAATAATTTTTATTATTTTTTGTCATCCTTTTTAGAACACTCGAAATTTTGATTTAAAATCTTGTTTTTCTTACGTCAGCCAAATACCATTAAGAACCACGGCAACTTGTTTTGAGGTGTTAACTGACTGTTAAATCGATGTATTGACAGCTTTGGTCAGGGGAAGTTATCGGACGTAAGTACAGAAGAGACATATTCTTATTTAACTAAACAGTAATTTATAAAAATTAACAAATATTTTCAGAAATCCAATATTTTATTGACTTTATTTTCATTTTTTAGGTACTTTAGTTTTATAGTATTACGTTTGAAGATGATATCTTGAAAAATAAAATTTAAACTATTAGCAATAAAATAAATTTAAAATTCCATAACTGAGAGTGACATAAAATTCCATAAGAGAGGTACCTAATTTTTACGCACATTAGGAAATTTTATGGTATCATTTTTATTAATTATTAGTTTTTATAACTCGGTAATATAAAAAATAATAATTAAAAATAGCAAATAAAATTTCATAATAATAATAATAACCTCTCTCTTTTTTATGAAATGTTATTTTTTAATTTTTCTTATTTTTAATATTAATTGTTATGGTCTAACAGTTATAAAAATGCGATTTTTAATCAATTATATAATCACTTAAACTTTTTATTTTATTTAATCATAGTCCACTAAAAATAGTGTAACAATAAAATCAACTGCTATGAAATTGATTTCACACTTTCATGAAAATAGGGAGGGTCTTTTTTGAAAATATTCTAACGAACATATGTCCAAATCTTGAGTCACAGTTTCCCTAAAATGATTATTTCTATCACGCACTCACTCACACACACGCGCACACACACACACACATATATATATATATATATACATATATATATATGTGTGTGTGTGTGTGTGTGTGTCAACAAAAATTGAGACTCTCCTCGATAGCGATAATATTTACGAAAAATAAACGATCACAAAGTTATAAAAGCGACACAAAAAACTTAAGAACGAAACCAAGAAATTATTAAAAATTGAAGACAGTTTCAAGATAAATTCATCAAACAGCATCCGAATACATCAACCCTATACGGATTACCAAAAATACATAAACCGGACATCTGAATGAGAGACCATTATATCAGGAATCGGCAGCAGTCCGCATAAACTAGCAATCTAACCAAAATTGTAACCACCTCCTTTATAAAATTAGTACCTCGCATAAAAAAATTAAAAACATTATCTTTTAAAATTAAATTAAAAAGCATGAAGCAAAATTATATATACGACTAATTTAGACGCAAAATATACACAAATGTTCCTGTGAAGAAATATCTAAATTTACTAAAAATACCTAAACAAAAAGAAAATTACCTATTCCTACCCATAAAATCATAATTTTTTCACCTTTGATAATTTTTATAGACACAATAAGCCTTACTTATGGTGCCTCCTCTTAGTGGCGTTTTGGCTTGTCTATTTTTGGAATTTCTGGAAAGGGGTTCATTCAAATATATTTTACTACAAAATTCTTCTTATTTCAAATACATAGAGGATTCTCTTTTAATATAACCATAAAATATAATTTTAAAATTTTTTGTTAAGAAACGGAATAGCGTCGATGCCACAATAGATTTTATCTTTGAATCGGAATCTACCCATCCTAGATATCATGCAGTATAGAAATAATAAGGAACTTCAGTTGGAGGTTTAAAGAAAATCTACAGCAAAAATGTCAAATCTGGAATAATTATATAATTCTATTTAAGAGCACAAAGAATCTGAAGCCTACAATATTTACCTAAAGAAGAAATATACATAGAAAAAACATTCAAAACCCTCCAATATTCTTATTATTTCATCCCCAATGCTAAGAGACAAGCAAAATATATACCCACAAAAAAGACAATACCATTATTAACAACAATAACAATGACAATAAACTAGATAAAAACAAACATATAATACTACATGCTAACAACGTACAATCCACTATCCAAAACAATTTACTCAGTATTAAGAACAATTAATTGCAACCACATACATGATATGATAGGACCCAAAAATATCCATAAAAAATACTGAAGCAGAATTGCTCCTTACAATACATTGGGAAAACTTACAGAAATATGAACGCAAAAGGGATCTCATATACAACAATTTATCAAATGCATTAGTTATACATAGAAATAAATTCAACTCCAACTTTGATCTAAAGAATGTCACCCTTATTAAAAGAGAAAGTAACTTAGACGGAAATTTCACGAGAGTGTTGCTATCGAATTGTAACAAAATATAAATCTGCGTCCCAAATTTTTTGCTATATCTCCATTCCTAAAAGAATTCCTACTCTTCCAAGACAAAAGACACGATTATAAAAATGTTCGAACATTTAAAAACAGTTAGATTTATAACCTCGTGTTATTTAAAATATATAACATATAAATTAATTTTAAACTAAAATAATTTAAATATTAATTTGCATTAGAATTTCAAGAACATCTTTTACTCATTTTCGATTATTAGACATTAAATTATGTCCTCCATAACATACCTAGGACTTTCATTTAACCTGGTGAATATTTATGAGCGTTTCTTAATTTTCACAATTTGAAACACTAACAACATTTATGTTCATGTCTATAATTACTTGTTTCAAAATCAAATCCTTACATTTCTCACGATAAAGTCACCCAGAGGTCGTAACGCGTCTGCTAAGATAAGCCTTCCTTTTCTCTGTATTCATATCTCTGTGATAAATATATATATATATATATATATATATATATATATAACACTCCAGATTATGTCCAAGATAGTTTAATAGTCCCCTTTCACTTTGTCAGTTGGGGAATTGGAGACGGAAGAAGAAAATGCAAATTAAACCAATGCGTTTTATACCTGAGATAATCGATAAACCCTCACCAGCACAAATATAAACCGTTAAGATGAAGAGACTCGTCCGAATATATTCGAATAAAAAGACTTTTCGCTTTAGAAGAGACAATAAAAAAATATATATTTATTTGTAAAAAATAACTATATTTTATTTTGTTTCGATTATTATTAACAGCTGACCGAAATATTTCCTGTTTAAGTTGTCCATGAATTCTGGCTGATCAATAATCGGACTTATAGTCAGAATTAGATGACAAACAGAAAATATGAGGCAATGATGTCATAGGGCTTTTTTTTCTGTGCGCAAGACATTCGTCATGAAAAAGTCACACACAATATTTGACGTTTGAAATGAAGATAAATTCGAAGTCTTTGAATGCTGAAGCGATAAATCTTATCACCCAATATTTTAACTTCGAATATTTTTTATGAATTCACGGCTATCTGTAGGATTTGTCTGTAAAGTTTATTTACTCTATACTTTCTCATGTGACTAGTTAAATAAATTGATGGAAAGATACGACATTCTTCCACGTGATAGATATAGATTTTACAAATACACGTGGGTACTGATTTATGAAGTTTCACAGTGAATAAATACTACACTTGCCATGAACATTTCATGTTTACTTGGGTTAGAAATCTGATTACTGGTGACCTTTTAGAAATAATTAACAGATTATAACGCCTTCAAAACTAAACTGATCTCTTAATCAACTTTCTATCAATATGTCTGATGCTAACCTACAAGATAGTAACCTCTCAGTGTTCTCTCAGTCTCATATTGTCCACTGGCATGAAGTGAAACGATTATATTGAATTAATTGCTAGATTTTCTGCGAGAAAAGATTGTTTATGGTTTCGTGCTAGACCATTTTTCTTTCCATCAACTATTTTGCACATTTATAAGTCTACCATTCTTTCGTGCATAGAATATTGCGGACACATTTGGTTTGGTGTTTCTACTATATATCAACAGACAAGGCCAAACAAGAATCTGCAACGTTATCGGCCCTAACCTGGCATCTCGGGTCTTAATTAATACAAAACTAAATAATAAGATAAAACTTGAAAGAGGAATTTACCCGATCACTTGTAATAATTGCCACATGGAATAACTACGAGAAAACTCGTGGATTTTGAATAAAAGATTATATAAACAACACAGCGATGTTTGAACAAAAGAATACACTTAGTGCATTAGTTTCTCACCGTAATGAGTGTGGCTATAATTTCATGTTAAAATACGTTACTTTGATTAAAAGAGAAAGCAATTTATTAAGACGAAAGTGTACAGGAAATGTTTAATTACGACGTCGTCCACACTAAATTAGCATCAAGATTCTTATGACATTTCACCTTTCTTCTATTATCGAAATGAAGGATACTTAATAATATAAGTGATAAAAATATTAACAAAGAGGAATCTAGTTTGAATCGACTGTATTATATATCCAAACACATATTTGAAAAAAATTGTTTAAATATTCAGCCTCCGCTCTCTTTCTGTGAATTGGTATTTGTATCAACTTAAATACCTCTTGTTTGACGAAGTCCTAAAAGAAGAAACAGGTCTCACTAAAAAGATTTTTCTACTTTGTCATTACTTTTCCTAACATTTTCTTGGTATATAAAAATTTATCATTTTTCCTGGTATATATATATATATATATATATATATATATATATATATATATATATATATATATATATATATAGCGGAGAGTGAGAGAGAGATAGATAGATAGATAGTTTTAAAATATGCTATAATTAACAGTTACAGTGCTCGATATAAAGGACAGAACTAATATAAAAGTGGACATTGCGGTTAATCCCCAGTTTGTTTCATGCTTAAAGACAATCGTCTCTCCTGACAATTTCCATTAAGCGTGAAACAGACAGTCACCGCTGGATGTTGATCTCAATATCCATTTATACACACACAAACACACACACACACACACACACACACACACACACACACACACACACACACACACACACATACACACACACACATATATATATATATATATATATACAATAGTACTAATAATTAGCATTTATCCTTGTTAAAAATCAACAAAACATACATTTAACTAAAAATCACATTCAATATACTGAATATTAGGAAATTATTTTTAGACTGTTCCAGACAATTTTCATTTTATAACAATTTAGAAATATATTTATAAAAAACTGATGTAATTAATATTTGTTCATTAATCGTTTCAACATTATTTGAATTTTATAAGTCAAATTTAGAAAAATGAAGTTTTTAAAATACCGCAATCCAATAATTTTCACCTGATATGTTGATAATATATTAATATTATATATTAATATATTATATTAACTAAAATTATCGGCAAATTTAGATCAGTTCTTGAAAATAATTCAGTTGTTAAGTTCACAAATGAAATTAACATCAATAATACAATTTTGTATTTCGATGTATTGCTATATATTAGTTGTCTAAAACATACATATGAATAACCATTTGATCATCGATATAACTTTCTATTGTGTTCCAAATATGGCTCCTAACTTTTAGACTTTAAAATATATAAAAGAAAAAAAGCAAACTTAAATGCGTGTTATACACAAATACTTATAATAAAATTAATATAATAAACACAATTTATTTTATAGAAACCAATTACAACATAAATATAAAACGGGAAAAGCGATTACGAGAAAATTAATGAATATATATCAGCTATTAATACGTTTCAAATATTGACGAGGGCAAATTTAACGATTTTATTCCAAAAAAGAATTAAAATATTTTACTTAACAATAACATAATAGCAACAAAACCAAAGCATAGACAAAGTAAAATATTGTTTATGAACGTTTTGCCTATTTGGAGAAGAAAAAAAATCCGTTGAGTACATGCTTACTCCATTATATCGTAGATTAACATGCTATGTATCTGCACAATTAAATCACATATCAGTAACCAACGCGATAAAAACACAAGTGATCCTATGTATACACAGAATATTATATCATATCCATTGTATTAAATGAATATTCTTAAATAATTAATAGTCTTTAACATTGAAATAAATAACTTTGTATTAGTAGATTTTCTTTAAGGTAAATCATATTAAATATATTTAATAAAAAATCGAAGTAGTAATTTCTTGAGAATTATTTTTATTTTAAGAAATGAAAATGATGGATGTTTATATATTTCCAAACTAAAAATATAAAAATTGACACGATGCCATAAAGACGCAATATTTCAGAAAAGAAAAATAGACCTGTCACTCGCTGACGCACTGAGATGCGACATTCAAAAGCTATCCAAGATAAAAAGAACAATGCATATAGATGGTCAATCATTCCCTCATTTATTTAGAATTGTTTTTAGGGGCTTTCAATATTTTTATATATAGCAAATTTAGATGAGTTTATGCTAATGGATACTAACAATTCAACAGTGTTATTGAAAGTCTAAAAAGAGTAGCTATCAATCAAAATCATTATGGTATCTATTACAGAAATTGTCGCATTTAAAAGTAGCTCGGGATAAACAATCCCGTATAAGTCGTTCGTTGTATTTATTATTATATTCCTGCTTCAGCAGATTAGATTTGTAAATCAAACCCAATAAATAGCCTCTTAAAAAGACAGTGGACTGCTTTTCTTATCTACTGCAAAGTATCAAATCAAATTACATTTAGCGAAGGCAAAGAAAAAAATAATATAATTCTTATTTTTACGTCTGGTTTCTATAATGTCGCATTTTCGTTTTGGATTTTGCTCTTTCTTTGACTCGGCACATTTCTGTCTCTTTCGTTTCATTTGTTTCATGTAGATTTACTGTCAGCTTCTTTGATGATAATTTTATCACACTCTAGAAATCGTAAAATATTTTGTGACGAGGAATCGACTCGAAAGTTCTAAAAATCTCATCAGATCGTAGATCATGATCACCGAACCTATGTTTTTGATGCTGAAAATCTTTGACCCGCTTCAAATTGAGGAAACCTGTATCAGGAGTTAATTTTCAAATTGATGATTCATAACATTGTTCTCGCCTGAGATCTTTTCTACAAACTAGAATTTAATTTTAATAGACTCATCTTTACTAAAGGAAATATAAAGCAATTTTCTATTATGCTTTATTGAACAATAAATTTAGCTTTTGTATAACTCTATTCTGAGCTCTTCCAGAAAATGTCTTAATTCTATATGAGAGAAAATGTTTTCTATGTCTATAGATTTTTAGTAAGAGAATTCTGTAAAGTCCAGAATAAAATCAGATATCAGGTAAATATGGCAAATGAGTTAAACATTTCTAGTCAAGACGTAACAATTTTTGTTGTGCTTTCTCTTGTTCTTTAGCTGATTTCATTAAGAGCGGTACTTATTCGAATCAATTATGTTCTTGTTCGGAAAGAGCGTATGACAGAAGACACTTTTTCATTCTTAACATATGAAATGTATCATTTTTTTGGAGCAAGACCGGACTGTAAAGTAAATGACGATACATTTTCTCTTGCAATCTACTCCTGCATATTTCCTTAAGTGCATTGACAATGGCTTTCGATAGTGGAACATTTAAATATGATCCAGACATTTTTTCTTCCTTATGTAAAAATCACTCTTCAGATTGTTTAAGTTAAACTAGGATTTTCAGTTGTTGCTATGGATATTTTGAGGATGTTGTTTCTCTTTTACATCATATAATTTTAATAATTGTCATATAAAGTTTTAAGTGATCGCTATCAATTTAAGTTACTCTTTCCAAACGTACAGCAAGACAACTTTTGACATGTACAGCTATTCACAGTTTCCATCCCACAAACTGCGCAAATTTTCTTCTCTTTCTCGTTGATGTTGAACATTTCTTAGAATAGAGGAAAAATGGCTAAAACTGATTTTATGCTCCTAATTCAGTGTTAGAATCATTAAAAATGCAAATTTAGTCCTACACACTTCCCAGTCATCCACGACGTCCAGTATCACGGCTGGTCGATGAAGTGATCGCTTCGATCTTAGTTCTTATCCCACGTTATGATTTGCTTGATCATAAGGCGGCCAAGATCGAATCTTGGTCAGGTATTTTCGTATTGGGCTGGTCCAAGAAGGGAGAAGACGCAAACTAAGAGAATAACACTCGAATACTTTAAAAAAAAATTAAATACTATTTTTATATCAATTCCTTCGTACAGTAACAGGTTAATTGTTGTTAAATCAAAAGTTCACATGCAAACAATGATCAGCCAAACCCGCTTCTAACTCGGACGTGACACTTTTGTTAATTCGGTTAAGTTTGTTTTGCTGATTTGGGAAAGTTCGCCTCAAGACTGATGTCGGAGGTTCTCGTCAGCAGATGGGGATATCGCGACCGATGACTGGAACGAACTCTCTCGAGCGGAATCTCTCTTCGAGCATTCGTATTTATTGACGTTCGCCTAAAATGGCGTGGGCAGGACGCAGTTGGGGAATTCTGTGTTTCCCTTTGCCTGCCATCTCTATTGTCTGGGTTCTGAGAATTACTTCATAATTTTGGGGAATTTCCTTCTTCCACGGGTGATGGTTATAGGCATTATTCTGCCTCATAACTTCTACTTACTCTTATTATCATCTCCCACTAATCCTCCTCAGTGAGTGTGGGTGGCTCCTCCACCTTACATGGTGTTTTATCTGCGCATGCTACCTCGGCCACCTTCCGACTAGTAAATATTAATTCTAATTTCGTTGTTTAGGAAAATAAACTTTCCCATTCATAGATCTTATTTTTAGCTGTGTGTGATAAGTGTCAATCATTGTTGCCCTTTTGGCCTGTCGCAGTTCAAATCCACGTCAACTTCATGTTTTTTATTGTTCAAAACCACGACACAAAATTCATAGCTATCTACCTGAGAATTAAAATCGTTAATTTTTCCCACGGATTTTATTCATTAACCCTTCTTATAAAGGGGTCTGTCATTATATATTTCCTTCTATTCAAAGAAAACTTTCATATGGTTACCAGTAACTGACCATGTGTCACATGTGGGGAATCCGAGAGCGTACACTAAGGACACAAATTCCCCGAGGTCCCGCAAACTTCGGTTGCGAAGGCCTCGGTAAGAGCACTGATCCATCTCTCTGGTGCAATGAGACGGTGCATCCTCGGGCATCTGATTTCCAGGGCTGGGCACATCAAATTGTGATTTTCCTCAGTTGCGCCTCTATCCTCTGAAATAGCCGCAACCGTGTCGCACTCTGCTCAAAAACAGAGATGCAACTGAGAGATGATAAATAAACGTGTGAACTCTACTTTATAGTAATTTACACACTAGGTATTTATTCTGTCTCCCCACTAAGACGAGTTGTGACACAAGGTCAGTTTTTAAGGTGTGGGCCCAAACGCGTACATCCGGGCCAGTAACAAACATTGCCCGCAACCCCAGCAACCGTCGGTTGCGCTGGCTTCGGCGTGAGCATCGATCCCTCTCTCTGGTGCAATGAGGGGGCACGGCTTCGGGCATCTGTTTCCTATGCCTGGGCAGCTCTCAGTATAATTTCCCTCAGTTGTGACTGCTTTGAAGAGAGAGAGAGAGAGAGAGAGAGAGAGAGTAATTTGTATTTACTTGAAACCCCACTGTCTCAGGTTGTGACACAGGGGCGGTTTTTAACGTGGTGACCCGAGTGTCTTCACTCGGTCGTAGCTGGTCATTGCTGATTAGATCTAGTCTAAGCTGGTCAGAGCCGGTCCACGCTAGTCATAGCTGTTATACTACCGGCTCAAGGACGGATCCCTGTGATCGGTAAGTATCCGAATGTGTATACCCCTCAAGAGAGGAATTTACATACGTTATTTACTCTGTCACTCCACTGAGACGAGATATGACACAAGATTTTTTTTTAAGGTGGGGGACCCGAGCGCGAACACCCGAGCAAAGCACAAAAATTGCCCACAGCTCCGCAATCGTCAGTTGCGTTGGCCGCGGTGCAAGCACATATCCCTCTTACTGGTGGCATGAGAGGGTGCGACATCGGGCATCTGTTCCCCAGGGCTGGGCACGTTTCAGTATTATTTTCCTCAATTGCCCCTCTGTATTTTCATAGAGTAGCCCCTGAGCGCACTCTGCCAAAAGATAGAGAAACAACTAAGAGATGATATGTAGACGTGTTAGAAACTCCCCCAAACAGGAATTTACATACGGTATTTATTTGATCCCCGACTGTATCAGGTATTAACGTGGGGACCCGAGTGAATTCACTGGAGCCGCTGGTCATAGTTTCTCCAAGCTAGTCTTAGCTGGTCATAGCTGGTCAGAGCCCGTCCAAGCTAGTCTTAGCTGTGATACTGTGACCGGTAATATGTATAGCTCTCAAGAGAGAAATTTATACACAGTATTAACTCCTTCCTCCCACTTGGACGAGATGTGACACAAGGTCTTTTTTATGTACGCCAGGACAAGAACAAACATTCCCCACGGCCCCTCGCAACCGTCGGTTGCGCTGGCCTCGATGCGAGCACCGATCCCACCCCCTGGTGCAATGGGAGGGCGCGGCCTTAGGGCAGCTGTTCTCCAGGGCTGGGCACCTCTAAGTATTATTTTCTCTGTTGCCCCTCTGTCCTGTGACAGAGAAGCCCTTGAGCGCACAGACAGAGACACAAGTAAGAGATGATAAGCCTGTGTTAAAATCCGTCCAAAGTGGAATTTATACACTCAGAGCTCAATATTTGACTTATATATTATCTACTTCGAGGCGATATCACTTTTCAGGTTTTAATTAATTTGCATATTGATTTAAGGAAATATATTTCATTAATTAACTGTTCTTCATCACTGTTCTTTTATTCGAGGATTTTTTTTTGTATTTTAATATAAAGAATACTTAGAAATATGTCTTAGAAGTGGAGCAAAGTTTTTGAAATCTACATTTTAATTACTCTTCAACAAGTTGGCATCTATTTGTAAAACTTTTCATAACTATAACAATCCTGTTCCCACACCCGACCAAGTAATTTCTTTTATCCTTACAGTCATATTCTTTGAACAAAAATATTGAACGTCCACAAACGCTTCAACATTTCGTAAATAGTGAAGATTAATCCGATAGAAAAACAGCTAATTTTTCATAGAAAAATTACCAGATAGCTCACGGGCGAAGTTTGTCATGAAATAGTCACAAGCGAACTTTTAAAATGATTTAGTTAAAATTAAGCATTCATGATGATATCTAAGGATTAATGCAATAAATTTGGGAAATGTTCAAATTCTTTTCGAGATTTATTTGTTACGCTACGAAAGGCAAAGATGAAGCGTCAACATTTTAGTATCAAGGGAGTTCTTAAAAATCAATTTTAAAATTAGTTAACCCGACAAAGAAATAAATACCAGTGTAGGCCAAATAAAAAATATTGTTCGATATAGAAGAAAATTTTAAAGAAATCTTATGTCTTCAAGCTTTCTAACAATAAGAAATTTATAGTTTCGTTTATTATTATTTTATGAAAATGTTTTTCAAATTTTCTGTTCTTTGAAAATGAATAATTTGCGCATAGATTCTTTTCTATCTTTCGGACACTAAAAACAATATGCATCTTCTTTATCCTTCGTAGTGTAACATATTTTAGAAAGTTATTTTATTTTTCGTACATTTATTTACAAGTGGATTTTATGAGCCAGTTTCAAAAGATTTAAGGAATTGTTTGTTTCCTTGAAGCAACTGTGTTTGTGTAATTTTTTCTTGAGCATTTTAATTTATATTACAATCTGAGGACAAAACCAGTTTTGGCAAAAAAAAAAAAAAAAAAAACAAAAAAAACAAACAGAAAAATGCATCGCGCATTCAATGAAGAATTAATATAATTCTAATGGCTTGCAACATTAGAAAAGGTTATTTATTTTTTTCTATTGACTGGTGTGATTGGTTTTACTATATAAAAAAGGTGTTTGAAAAATGTTTCTTCTAAAATAATTATACTCGAGCGTAAAATGTTTAGCAATGGTACGAATCTCCATATTTTGATAGCGATATTGCTCTGAGATCAAGAAAATATTGAACGAAATGCTAGTGACATCGAAGTGAAATGTTATTTTGACAAGCAATATGAGACAAGAGACGAAAGATCATAGTAAAAGGTCAGCTATTTAGAAATCACGTTCGTCCAAACAGATTTTAGATTTTGGGGCACAGGCGGCAAATGCACCTCCTTTTTGCCTAACAATGAAAAACGACGACACCTGTGGTGACTACAAAGATGATCTCCAATTCATGAGGAGGCGATAGAGTCTAAATCACGGCGGGGCAGATATTCACATCGTCTTTTATAGTTGAGGGCATGTTATGGAAGGTATTAAAAATGAAAATTCCTGTATTAAAATTGTCTGTATCATATTCATATCCAGATAAATGGAGAAACGATCTGACTTTTCTTCTTTATTTTTACTAATATTTACACAATACAAGGCCCAAGAGCCACTCAAGGTGGAGTATTACCGTGTGAAGTTATGTTAGCGTAAAAGAATAAATCGGTCTACTTAAGATGACTATTAGTCTTGCACCAAATACACACAACACGTCATCGGTGAACCCACCAATATTAAAATATCTATCGCTACTACCACGGCAAATGTTCTGACGAGGTACATTCTTTAGTTCCATGATCCCTGATCTTCTCAGTTAATTCTTTCCATACCATGCATCATCCTATTCCCTTCGCATACCGTTATTAAGTAATTAGTGGAACTAAAGAATATACTTCGTCAGAACATTTGCCATGGAAATAGCGATAGGGTAATGACAGGCATGCAACTTTTCGTTTATGAGATAGTGGTTGCAGAGTGATAAATAATTCATCACTCACAAGCCCGCGAAGACACTTCTGAACTCTACCATTGTTGGACAGTGAGGAATGAGCATATCCAGCCAAAATATGATATCAGTATTTCCTTTTGGTCTGATGTGGCTCTTGTAAAGACAGAGCACAGAAGACTGAGTTGGGTAGTTACTGGAATGGTACAAAGAACAGACCATTTTTCTAGTATCTTGGGAGATAGTTCGTATATATGAATGCCACCTGAGTTCTAGTGTTTAAGGAAAGGATCCCCCTTGAGAGAACACCCATTTATCGTGATAGGTGAAAGTTTAGATTCTGATTGGTAATGGTAGAGCCTTACTCGTTTAGTTTTGGAGGTATTGGTTGTTACAAGCCCCTTCCCCGCATTGGGCTGACATATCAGAGGAGAGCAGCTGCTGGCCTCTCTTCATTTTTGGCGGTGCACCTATACACTGCTGTATCATCTGCATAGATATTTACTAATGATATGGTATGTTCTTATGTAGATAATACTCAGTTATTGAGAAAGAAGCCTTGGGAAACGCTTGTATTGAGAACATGGGTTTCCGTAGACTGAGTAGTAACATGGATTCACTTAGGATTGATTTGATAATTGACAAAACTCTTCCAGATTTTGTGTACCAACATGCTATGCCACACATTGTCAAAGGCCATTGCAATCTTGATTGTTACAAATTTATTTCCACTCACTGATTCTGAAGGCAGACATTAATAATGTTTGACGCTTAGGAGATTTATTTCTTTGGAAGTGATCAACAGCCTTCGTGGCGACCAAAAAGTCAAAGAGTTTGCCGATGATACTCAGGACGCTAATATTGCGACGCGCATGAACTCTCACTCACATTCTTGAAAACAGTCTATACAGTTGATACCTTCCATAAACTTGGGAAGCGCATCTTCACCAGGTACCGATTATACAATTTGGCTAACAATTATAGCCTGTTTTCTAATCGAGAATCTAAATACTTGTTCACTCGGACGATGACCGTTTCACTCTGGTAATCTGTTTAGTTGTCTTGCTATTATTATTATTTCTTTGATTTTAGAGTGTGTACTCATTTCTTTCCCAACCAGAGACCTAAGGTCAGAAATGACATCATGACATTTTCCAGTGAGTAGTTTTAAAAGAAATCACACATATTTGATATAGAGCAATATCAGCCTTGGGATGATACATGCAAAGTGAGAAGCTTTCTATAAATATTATGTTAGTGTTTCACTCTGATATAGTCTGCCTGTGCCATCCATCGATTATGCAGTTAACTGCCTCATCAGTTTGACCACAGATGACTGCTTTTGCTTTCTTTATGCGATTTTTCTACGCTGGACTTTTTTCTGAGATAGTATTTGTTTCGATGACTTTCTCTTGTGCCGCAAATCTAACAGACACTGATTCACTCTTTACAGACCCCCATCTTTCAAAGTGTGTTTTTCTTTATTTTCTTGCGTGTTAGGTGATTTGAACGGGCATCAAAGCATGTCAGCATTAATGTTTCACTGTAGGTTCAGATTAATCTGATAGTAGCTTTCGATCTTTTATCCCCAGACAAATCCACAACCGATGCATTTTCATTTTGGATAGCATAATCTTATTCAATATTTCTACAGACATCCCACATTGTATATATTTTGTAAATTTGATACGTCATTCTACTGTTTGCAGACACATCGCATATCTTTTTGTTTTTTGAACCCGATTTTTACGTTAAGGTAGTCTTCATATTTTTCATCAAAAGTCGGTGAATGTAAAAGTGTTTTTCCCAATTTATTCACATATATTGTTGTGGATCTTTATGACATTATAAGTATCATATTTCGAATATCCACATATAAGTATTATTTCTCGGGACGTATGTGTACGTCCTTCACCCTAGATTTCAGTGACAAACTTCGTTGTTTGTGTATCGCAGATGGCTTCTATAACTACTATAAATGTATTATTAATTCATAATTTCATCTTATTATTATCAAATATAGATTCAAGTTTAATTTTGAAAGGCCGGTTACATTTTAATAAAAAATTCTATTATAATAATACATTCCAACATTTAAATAACTTTCCATGTAAAACTTTGCAATTATTTTAAATAAGTACATTTTAAATAATAAGTATATTTTCAAAGCATTTTAAAGGGCAAGAAATGTAGTTTAATTTGGCATATGATGAGGAAATGCTTAAAGGAAAGTGTTTATTTCTTAAAAACTAGTGTAAGCAATACTTTACATTAAGTAACTCGGTTATACAGTTAAGTGAGGACACACACCAATCAAGATTTCGAAGTAAATACAACAAAATATAAGGATGAAGTATTATCAGATGGTTGTTGTTAAGGAAGATACGTTGGTATTAGGTAGGGATGAAGATTTATTTAAGAAAACAGTGTTCATTAAATCTATGTGAAACAATCCAGGAGGATAAGATGTCGGAGGGAATCAGTACACAAGTTAGTCTCGGAAAATCTTCTAGAGATAAGTCCAAACTGGTAGAATCTGATCAGTTAAGAAAGGATACTTATAAAGCCATAATCTGAGCACCAACATTTTGTTTAAGATTGCAAAATGACACCACTAAGTTGTCCAAGAGACGCATTGCCTAATGGATTAAATCTTTCATTAAAGTACATTTCTTTACTGTCACTCGAAAGTTCCATCCCATCGTCCAATAGTCTGAAAGGTTTCATATACTATAGATAAGTTGAAGAAAGAAACAAGCAACACAAAATAAATAGCCAGTGCAATTAGAACAGACTACTTCCATTGATTGAATAAAGAATTAGGTTCAAAATTCTCACAGGTTTACCGAATAAAACTGAAGAAGGTCGGAGAGTATAACGGTTAAAATGTGAGCATAACAACCAAGATGTGTAAACTGGCACGAATGGAAAGACCAAAGTTGATAATTCCTTATATATGAACTATATCCAGATATAAAAAAAACAACAACGGCGAGAATATTCGTTCGAATAATAAATTACATCGTCAAATTTCAGCAAATATTTGTTTGACTGTAAATTGTTTTACCGCTTCATCAAGATTCGAACACTTTTCACCAGTTTCTATTTTAATTACAACTAATTCAGCGCGCATCCACATGTTGCCAAAAAATATTACGTCTTTGTTTTCGTCTCGCATTGTGATTATGAAACTGGCGGTCATAGTAAGTTTAATGAATAGACAAGAAGAGAAACAAAGATTCGTGTAATAATTAGAGTTTAAGAAATGTAATTGCAATGATAGAGAAAAGAAGAAGAATGCTGGAAGAGAGATAAGGGTCGATTCAATTAGAGATTTTGGAGAAAAACATAAAAGAAGCCTTTCAATAAATAAATAAAAGGATTAAACGGAGAAAGAAAGAATGTAGATATATATGTAAAATGAAGCTAAATTGATTGGAAAGGAAATGTCACCTTGGAAAAGAAAGCTGAATGGCGTGGTAAAAAGAAGAAAAAAGAAAGAAAGAAACAACGAAAGT
The DNA here is from genome assembly GCA_903632075.3 of Acanthosepion pharaonis. Classification (NCBI taxonomy): domain Eukaryota; kingdom Metazoa; phylum Mollusca; class Cephalopoda; order Sepiida; family Sepiidae; genus Acanthosepion; species Acanthosepion pharaonis. The sequence continues at coordinate 3,363,205 of CAHIKZ030004156.1, forward strand.
GATGTGAGAAATCAAAGATAGAAAACTAAAAAGCAAAAAGGAAATGACGGAAGGAAAATGAAAGAAAGAAAGGAAGAATCAAGAAAAACTTTACGAAAATGGAAAAAAGATTTTAGTCAAATCTTCGAGAAATCAAAACAAAAAAAAAAAATCAAAAAATGAGGATAGCAATATATTTTTTCGGAGTCGATCTCTGGAAAGCAACTTCCCGCTTTACGTTGCTCATATCCATGAACTCATGATTCTCCTCGTCACCAGAAATCCGACGCGCTTACCATTCTCATAGGAGACGAATACATTCGACATTGCTGATTCCGCAGTTCGATAGAAAGCAGAAACATGCCATGTGAAGATTTCGGTCCCGAAAAGTCCAGAAAGAAAGACGAACGCTTTCTCTTATCTGAACTTCCTCTAAGAAACCGGATTGAAAAGGCTCCAAAAGCATTTTGAAAATTCTAATTACATATTTGGGAAGGATGACGCTCGTAAAAACCATGCGGTCTAGATCAGATAAATGTCGATTTCCGATAGTGAAGATTTGATGTTTGTACTCGTGTCATGTATTTTATGGTCTGCTGGAGGATTTTTTTTTTTTTGCTTTGGACATTATTGCTGTTGCGGATGAGTTTGTCTTCGAACCCATTCCGCTGAGATATTGAGTCCCACAGAAACAATTCCGAATTCACTTATTTTTCTTTATTTTCCACTCGTTTAATCGCTTTGATTCATTTTTATTCATCTTTTTTTGCGGTATTTTTTTTGCAAATTACCTTTGCTTTCTTTGGTATCACATTTTTTCATTTATCAAACAAATTTATTTTCATTTTTCTTCCTATTTTATATAATTTCTTTTCTTTACCTTTTTTTGTTTTTTTCAGACGCTACTTTTTCTTTCTTTTTTATCTACCGAGACCTTGTTCATATTATTATTATTATTATTACTGTTTCCTTTTCTTTTGTTTTTGGTGTATATTTCAGGTCCCAATAAGAGACCTAATATCAGAAATGGCATCATGACATTTTTACTAAGTATTTTTTTAGGAAATAACCCACCCAAAAAACAATACCAGTGACAACAATAACAAAACAAGCACCTACGATCACACATATACATAAATAAATCCCTTCGTAAGGAGCGGCTGTACTTGCAAGTACAATTTTTATTTCTTTAAAATGGGCCTCATGAATCTCTTCAATGAGTCTATTGGAATCTTTTCCAATCAGTCCGAGGTTTCTAACGACAGCTGAAGTTGTTGATGTCCTCATGTGCAATTTTTGAGATTTCGATTTCAAGGTCCTTGGATTTTGATAACTGAAGATTTTCCAATTCGGATATTGACCCATTCTGTCATGCTGAGTTTGATATTCAGCGGGTGCCAATACTGCTCAACATGATACAAGACGATCAATTTTTTCTGGATATTTATCACAGAATCTGCCTTTTGGGCTAACAGAGTTTTTCAGTATATGTGATTGGTAATTTCTAGTTAGCAATCATAGGTCCTGTACAGAAAGAATAAAAACTTCGGTTTCAGAATTTAATCATTAAATATGTAGACACTGATCGGCACGGAGTTTGTCTACATTTGGTACAGATGAATTGACCGTGAAGCGGTATATCCTGCCATTGTTTCTGTATCTGGTCGATTGAATTTCCTTTTGCTACCTTTTTAAGGGTTTTGCAGCCGCAGTAGGTGTTTTATGTTTTACTTGCATTTCTTCACCCATGTGAAACTCCATTTCAAAATTGTTGGCCTTCTTTATTAATGAATAAATTTTCTTACTTCTTTCATGTT